>JBCAUI010544704.1:0-10654 GCA_038406195.1 Haplosyllis anthogorgicola
GTCTATTATTACTAACAGCAGGAGTCAGCATCTCCTAAGGAGGTATTCGTAAATAGAAGGCAGTATCAATATGTGTTCTGTATGTTTACAAATTGAATTTCAAGAGTGAATTTTATTCTTTTATTTAGTACACAATAAGGGATAGAAAGGATACAATTTGACAATTTTCCAATGCATTGTTCCTTTAGTAATAATTACAATGAAATGACGTAACAAGAAGACGTACGTGCAGACTGGTTTGATTTACACGTTTAATAACAACAGTTGTCTTGACAACCGTTCTGCCATGGCGACGTTTAACTTCACATAAAGTCGTGATTTACTCGAGTCATAAGACATTCTATTAAACCCTGTGGAGCAGACAGGGAGGATGCCGCTCACCCCAGAAGAGGTCTCAGTAAATCAGCTGTGAGATGGTTATATCTCGTTTTTCCCCGTTGTTTCTTAATCGCTGAATTTACAAGAGACACTGGCGAATCCAGGATTTCCTGTACGCGGGGCGACCGCCCAGCAAGGTATGTGCGCCAACGTTATTTTCACCCAAAATTCGACTAAAACTGTGACGAAAACGAAAACAATTCTGGCTATGGGGCAGTATATGGAATTCGTATCAGTTTGGGAACAATGTCGCATCAAAAGCGCAATGTGAAATTCTTATGTCCTCCCTTTTGTTCTAGACGTTTCGAAACTGATACAAATTCCGTGTGCTGGTGCCCCCTGGATCCGCCAATGAGAGAGGTAAATACTATTCGTATCTGATTGTAACACTGTACTTTGTCTATTTCCTTATGACGTACTGTATACTAAACGACATTAGATTGGTGTATTGTATTCTAATTGGAGATTGTAATGATTTTAGGATTTACCGCCCGGAGAACCCTGGTTCTGTAGTTGAGCCCAGTTGAGTCTTGTTTCAGTATAACCGCCGCATGGTGTACATCGATAACAGCAAAAAACCTCAAATTGCTTTGGACTAAAGTAGATTGCATTAGAGGGAAGGGATGTAGGCACACAATGACAAAGTTTTGATGCCCTTTTTAAGCAACTCCTGAAATTTCTACCAAATTGGAGACGTTTAAAAACAAAAGAATTCCATGCCGTCGAGTTGATGCGAACATGAACACGGCGTGGAATTCTATTGTTCCAAAACTGATATTTACGCTCTGCATTTTCTGATTTTCTGTCAGTTTAGAAACATACAGAACAAAAGCCACAACAAAAAAATTCACGCTGTTCCTTTGACTTGCTATAGTTCCAAAATAGTTTCATCCTCTGCTACTCATGCATGGTGGAAAACAAGCAGATGGATGATGTCATTTATAATTTTATTTTTGTAGAGGTTGGTCGATGAATTTCTGATAAGAGCATGGAAATCAGTTTTAGGACAATAGAATTTACAGCTGTTCTTTCTTTGCACATCAACAGGACAGCGTGGAATTCTTTGGTCTAAAATGATACCAAACAATAGAAACTTCACGACCTACAAAAGTTATCGGGAAATAAAACATATTTTTGAGAGGAGGAAGCTCTTAGAGCTGACAGGAACCAGCGTTTTTACCCTTCTGTCCGGATCGTTTAAGCCTCTCGGATATTCCGCGATCGTTTGTCCTGCCGGCTGTTAGCTTTCAATACGTCTGACTGGCTGCTCGAGTCGATAACATTCAATCCCACGATCCCTCCTCCACCGGTCCCGCCCGTAATGGGGAGAAACACTTATAACGGACGGGGAGACTTCTGGATTGGATTGGATTGGATTTGCGAAATTGGAGAACACAATAAAAAGTTAAATTAAATCAATGGGGTCGGCTCAAATTAAGAATTAAGATAAAAAGTTACAAAATTTGTCTTTGCCACCTCATTGAATTCGCTGAATCAAATTATTTGACGCCGCTGGTCACTACAGTAAGATGCAAGTCATTAAGGTTTTCAAAATTAGATGTCCACCTAATTTACGTTAATTTAATTTGGAAATTCTAATATGGAAAACCTTAAAGGTATCAATCATGATAACATGTTGCACCTTCAATAGTAGGACATGCATGGACATAAGTTTCAAAGGTTTCTGTCAGACGGGCGGGCCAAAAAAAAAAATATAAGGAATTTTGATTCGAAGGACAGATTGCTAAGGTTTTGCAAACTTTCGAGTTGGCTAGTTACATCCGGTACTGTAATTGAATCACAAGATTGGTAACAGTGTAGAAACATTTGTACAGAGCCTCCATTTCCATTACACCTACCAGCCCGAAGCTTCGGCAGAGTTCACTCATACGACATAATGTCATTACAACTACAGATTACGTTGCAACTGTGCAGGAAGAAAAAATACACATTCTACTGTACATGGGACCTACAGCCTTAAAGAACGAAATAACAATGTTTCATATTTGTGTTTGCCACAGTTATCTTGGATCAGAAGCTGAAATGGTCTTCATTTAATGAACAGGCAAAAAATTGCGTCCATGCCATCTGTTTCAACATTAATTCAAGTTCAATTCAATTTATGCAAAGTCTCCATCTGCCGTATGTAGATGTACACTTTTGATGAGCTTTAATTTTTGTTTCCAAAACTGGAAAGTAAATTTCCTTTTTGTTTTTTCAAGCAGTGGGGACAGGCTTCACTGGCACGCAAACCAGGTAACTTAAAACTGACGTTCCACCCGTTATGGGCGTAAAAGGGAGAGGGGGCAGTTTATTCTTCAGTCTTGAGCCAGAAATCATAGAAACAGCATGGGTCATTATTTTTGTGAATGTGCACACAGAGGTTTTCACTCTAGGAGAGACACCAAAAGAATGACCAAGATATGCACAGGCTGTCCTTAAAAATACCATCCAGAGAGCTGGAAAGTGGCATTTGATCAAACATAATTGGCATTTTCACCTTTTTGCAATTCAGAGCAATGTCCTGCAAACATGTCAAAGCACCAAACACAGTGCACAAATCATTTATTTACCACTTGGAGAGGAGTTTTATTTAATTTTTTTCTTTCCTAAAATTCCGAGTAATTATAATGGAACCCCGGCTTTAATACAGGCGATGCAAAACGTTAGTGAATCAGAGAAAGAGATGCTGTCGGGAGATTTAGTTCAATCCACTCAACATGATTCATTACAGACTGAAATTGGAGTCTTCAGGGTCTGAAGTCTGTTACATAAAGGTCCGTCTGTCAATAAGTCCGGTGGACTGCAGAGAACGGTTAGATGTAGATGTAGTGGGCCCTGTTGATGTGAAGTACCACTGGTCATTATTAACTCGGAAAGTAGTCAGTCAAAACTTCTCAGGATTTTAGTTCATTTTGGGAACAACAGAATTTGACGTTGGGTTCAATACAAGCTTAAAATTGTTAAGGAGCGCAATATTTTTATTTTCAGTTTCCTACGATGTAATTTCACGTTTTTAAAATATTTTAAAATAGTTTATACACAATTCAAGTCGTTTCAAGTGATGGTTTTTATACTGATTGAGGCTTTTTTTTTTAGAAATGCGTATTTGCCTACAAATTCAGGCAAATTATCCTAAATTTTATACAATTATTAGTAATTTTAGGTCAATTACTAAAGTTTGTGGTTGTTAAATAACCAATAATAGTTCGCTAACCTGTAATGGTATAAAATTGTTTGCCTGTTTTGGCAAATTTGCCTTGTGTCTTAGAAAAGACGAATTTTGGAAAACCTTGATTGCAATTAATGACGAACTCTAGTTATCCTGCAGATTTTAGATGTTCGTAGTTTCTAGACGTTAGAGTTGTACATAGTTGAAGAGAGCTTCGCGTAGAAGTTTGAAGGAGATGTGTTTGATTGTTGATTGTAATGGACGCGGAAAGCAGAGGCAGAAATTGGTTTTATTTGTAGATGTAATATCTCAAGAATAGCGAAGTTAAGCCCCACCCTTATTCCCTAAATTAACGGAAAGGGATTTAAATGGAGACTTAAAACCTCCGTGGCAGAGGTTTGGTCAAGTGGTTGCATATTTTAAATGTACCCAAACAGTATCCAGGAAAACTGTATTAAAAGTTTTTAAAATATTAATACGGATGCATTGTGGTGGGCCACGACCTTATCAAAATGTTCAAATGGAAAAAAGCACTTCTCAACTAGAGATGACACTGTCAACCAACACAGTTCAGTGGAAGTTTGGGCCTAGTTCAGTACACAGAAATTGTATCATTTTAGGAAATAAAGAGAACAAAGGAGAGAACGAAAGAATTTCACGGTGTGCTTTTGATGCGCTATTGTTAACCTTTTGATACAAATCCGTGAACTATTTTAAATCGGTTTTGCTGATCCGTTTCATTCATGTTTATGGTGCTTGGTCTTGCTAGTTTTTGACGTATTTAAAGGAATCTATTGACGGACTCCAATTACGGATCCACTTCTCCACGGAAGTTGACGACAACAATTCACTTACAAAATCCTTTACGGATAGTCCTGAAAGCGGAGAGTCCGCCCGGTGTGGAGAGGATCGATTATTGGCTTGATTTGTGTAATGATGCTGAGGAAATACTCTGTACATCTGTACATCCTGCTGGGAATAAGTCCTGAAGTCTATCAAATAGGGAACGCTTGAAAAATATTTTTTTCTAGTTTATTGTAAATCCTGGATCCTCCTCTCAAAATTTTTAAATAGAACTCAAAGTTAAGTTATTCTTACAAAACACATTGTAAAAACGTAACATCACCGACTTGAAGGTCGTTGTAGATTCATAAAACATATCTGTAGCTCGCGTGACAACACGAACAGATCAGTTCTTTGTTCTAAGCACGAATAAATCAGTTCTCCTCTTGTAAACACGCGAGGGTATTGGCCTGATTTTTGTCCGCAGAATAAAGAGGAAAGAAATAGTTATATTTGTTCTGGTCACATCATAAGATGAAGTCACATCATTTATGAACTCTAAAGAACAACAAAAAAATAAATAAAATAAAATGAAAATAAAAACTCAACACAGTGGTTGGGTTTAAGGTAAGGGTTAGTTTTCATATTGAACTACTCATTTTCTCTCTATGCTTTTGTTCGGGTGCATTTCGGGACGTTCTGAACAGATTTATTGATGAGTTAATTGATTGGAAATTGGTTGAAATACAAAACAGAGCATTGTTGTCTGCGTTGCAATTCAAATTGTATGTTAGGAAATTCATCATTTTTGCTATTACAGCAGGGTCTGCTTTGGGTGAACATACCAAGTGTATGAGGCCAAAAGAGACATTGGTCAAATATTTTTGAACGTCACTTTAATAATGCCTTTTTTTTGGTGGTCAAACATTGATCAAACGATAATGGGGACACACTAAAATGCACAAAAAGTTGAAAACTGAATCAAAACAACATTAAAATATAAAAATTAGGAATTAAATGTGTAATTATATTTTCAGTTTAAGAGTAAAAATTAACAATAACACATGGTGATTTGGGAAATGTCCAAAAATGTTTGCCCAAAACAGTCCTATTTGCCTGCACAGTAAGATGGTTTTTGTTCATTATTCGGGAATGACAGTTTGTTTGCGCAAAACAGTAATGAATACTAAGAATATTGGTGCTCCGGAAAATGTATAGCGATGACAGTGTGTACGCCCAAAAGGGTGTCCGTGCAAAACGGATCCTGCTGTACTAGTGAAGTGTGTTGGACTACCCATAGTGAAGCTAATGGACAAAAGTTACTCCGTTAAAAAAATTGATGGGGGCAGCACCTGACATTCCTTAAATCCAATGTATATTTTGTATTGTGATGGAGTAGAAGTGACAAACCGTGACAGCTCTGTAATGCAAAATAACCGTCCATCTGAAAAATTCTAGTTATTATATCATGTATCCCGAGAGATTTAGTAGTCGCTCATAAATAGACGCCACTGCGCCGTGATTGATGGCGTGTGATCGCTCGTGTATTAGTCGGCGTGTCGGTAATGAAATCTCCGTATCGTATTAATAAGAACTGTAATCTGAGTGTAATCACAGAGTTATACATAATCCCACCATCCATCAAACACCAGGCCCAAAAAGAGTTATGGTTAGCGAGGCACGAATTGTTTTTATCCAGATGTGTATTTTTAAGCAGAAGAGTTTCAGCAAAGTAAAAATTAAACGGTTAACTTGGAGAGTAATTGCTACCTTCACAATGCAAAGCTTGTTGTCATGACGCCAAATCAAATGATGTCATTAGTGACGTCATAATCTGCGGGATTGTGTCAGAATAACACAAACTCATCACTTAGCTACTTGTTTCTCAGGCAGCAACAAAGTGAGAAGTCACATCACATGAGTAACACTATAATCAGCTACGTTCCGAGTATGTCTCGGAAATGCAGGAAGAAGTCAAAGGGTAAGAGTTTCACGCTGTGCTGTTACGTACCTTTAATAGGACAGCGTGAAACTCTTTTGTTTTCTAATTATTTGAAACGTTTGCGAATTGAGAAATTTTGGGAGCTGATGTTGTTGTTATGGCAGATCCTTCCTCCGATAGCAAATAATTGACGGTGGATGTTTCCTCCCTCACAATATTAGACATATTATCCGGCACTACACGGCTGGGAGCCACTAATTGCCTGTCTATTTCTGCTCTATCGCTAATGAATTCTCAGCTCCTGTCGAATATCTAGAGAGACTAAGTACCACGTTTCCCTCTTACGTTTGCTATTGAATCTTGAATCCGTTTAATAAATTTACAGGTTAGGAGCAGGTATGAGGGACAAAAAGAAATGCTGTTTGTCTGTTGCTGACTTTTGAAAGTCGGATAAGTAATAATACTTTAAAACAACTTGCTCAAATACACTGAAACCTAGAGCCTTAAACCTAGCTTAAACGTAGTCTGCGCCCATGCTATCAGCATGTTAGCCTTTCTCCATTAAAGTTCACCACTGTTAAATCACCAGATTATACATCAAAAGAATATCTAGCTTTACAATTGCACCTAGAAAGACATACAACAGTTTTTTGCATCTGCTGGAATATGTGCCGAACAATGAAGCTTTACATCGTGCCTACCGCTCGAGCATCAAAAGACCATTGTTGCGAAAATGAAAAGCCAGGGAAGAACATTGTAGATCCTCTGTTCATAACAATTCAGTTTGCAAATTTAACATTTAATGATGGGGAAAAACTAGCAGTACACAGTATCAGAAGTTTAACAATAGCGCATCAAAATCACAGCGTGAAATTCATCCTCTCCTTTGTTCTCTTCGTTTCCAAAAGGATACGATTTCTGTGTACTGACTAGCTGCTTTACCTCTCTACAAGTTATTGAAGCAGTACATGGAATTTGTATCAGTTTCGAAACGTCTAGAACAAAAGAGAGGACATAAGAATTTCACGCTGTGCTTTTGATGCGCCATTATTCCCAAACTGATACAAATTCTGTGTACTGGGTGCTGCATGCACGACGTAGCGAATGGAGAAGGAACTAATTAGACATTCTAGACATTCGCTCACAACTGCTGCTTAGCATAATATGCGCTGTGATCATGCGATGACTGAAATATCGACGCCTATTTGTTTGTTATTTGCCATCATGTCATAGGATGAACTTCCTGTCAATTTTTTGAACAATAGCACATCAAATTCACAGAGTGAAATTCTTATATTTATTCTTTTGTTCTGCCCTTTTCATTTCCAAAATCATAGCAATTTTAGGAACTGGTAAAATGAATTTGTGGGAAAAGATTAGAAGCAGACATACAAACAAAAGCAGGCTACTGACCGTAAATCAATGTCACTGCCAGCAGTTAAGTCTTCACTGTGTCCCGTATAAATTAAATGCATTGTTCTTCCCTTGTATCCGGATCGATTGCCAAATGATGGACTATTCAATCTAAGAAGTGGATCATAGTTAAGCCCTGTCCAGATGAAAATGTGTCAACTGCTCTGATTAAGCCTGTAATAATGACGAGAACATGTAAATCTTGTGTCGATAAGAAGCCACTCTCGAATTTGTAGGGCCAATCGAGTAAAATATTCAACAATTATATTTCTATTTTAGCTTAAGAAATTTTACAATCGTAGAAGATGCGTATATTGTGTTTTGGTTTTAGACAGTGAAAAAGAAATGCTTAATTCGTCTGAAATTTTTTTTTATTTGTTTTGAAAAAAATTACAGTGCAGGCTTCCAACAAATAATTGAAAAAATCTTTTTGATGTTTTCACACAAAGTTAGTCAAGTTTCTCTTTTGTAGGGGCGTTGGCTTCTGACAGATCGCACAGATTAAGCATTGAGACCTATTTTTGAATGTAACACTACTTCTATTGTAAGTAATTATAATCCATAATTTTTACTTCCTCAGCTCAATCAATGCCAAAAACCTGCCCATCTTAAATAAATTCTTCTGACTAGTACTGAGGTATCGGTATTGCCACCACCATTTCGGATTTGATAAAGGTTTCTTTCATTTTGAAGTGTGCAATGGTAAAGAGATGCATTTTGTAGTCCATGATTGTACATTGTAACGACAGCATTAGTTTTTTTCACCTTTTCAAAGGAGCAGACAAAACTAGGTAAAAGTGGTGATGTTCCCAGTCATCAGATTGCTAGGTGTCTTATTCCAAAAACGAGATAGAAATGTAATAAAGATGTGAAACCCTATCTCACTTGTTCATTTCAATTTGAACAACGAGATAAGGAATAGTAACTTTACTGAAAGTCTTTTTAATTATAAAACGCAAATATTGAAACTTCTTCTATGATCACTGAACAAAAGAACTTACGTTAAGAGGTACTAATGAATATTGCTCTTCACAAGAGGAACAATTTCTAAGAAACTCAATAAAGTACCCGAGTGGAGAGAGATAGAGTGAGGAAAAATCATTTTCCAAACAAATGGTATTCAATTGTCTTTAAAAATGGCAAAACGAGTTCTGTTGTTTTTTACATTCCTCAATTTCAGGACAGGCGGGGATTCGTCTTTGTATTCCACAGCAATATATTTCTTTGACAGGAAATCTCTTTCATAAAAAAGCAAACCCTTTCTAATGTTAATGTAGCATAAACGAGATAAGTGCAATACCACTGCGAAGTGAGATGGCCGGAATGTGGATTGCTATGACAAGTGTAAAGGAACTAATCATTGGAAATGGACAATCTAAATGTGACCATTTGTATTCTGCTTTCATAACGTCCATCACACTTTAAGACTTTAATCGACCTGGTGTGTTTATTTTGGTCGCAACACAAAAAGTGAGATATTTTAAAAACGTCCCAGTACATCAGCGACTCTTGTAAACATGCAAATTAACTATGTGTTTGTCTCAAAAAACACACGCAGATTTCTTCCTAAGAAGTAGTTCTCCTTTAAATTGATATATGTTGTTTGGAAAAGAAAATATTTATAATGTTTGTACTATTTATTTCAATGGCTGTAGAGTTTCAATTTCAGATGTTCGCTCATTTTCAGCTTCCACTTCGAGGGTAAGAGCAAAGACAATATTATATGTTTAAATGCCCACCAAATCTCATTCAAAATAAAATTATGACGCACTCTTGATTTTATACGAATTGAAAACACGGTGGCAGATTGTTGAACAATTTTTCCTGTTTCTCAGTTGGCATACACTAAAAAAGTGGAAAAGTGCTGGATTAAATTGGGCTTGTACAAATTTAGAATTTCCTGCTCAACACAGATAGTTGGTAAACAGGTGCTGTGAATTCAACTTCTGTATTGTATTCAGGCACTATAAACAACTCTCCCAGGTACAGAATACTGTAAATTCCATTTTATTACAAATGACATTCATACAGGAATAAATGGAATATCTGTGTTGTGGGATGGATTTGAGGTAAAAACGCTTTCATTTTGGGCAAGGATTTAGATTTTAGTATACAAAAGAAGAACAAAGCTTCCAATACAAGTGGGGACATTTTTATTCTCTCAGGTTGGGAAATTATATCCTTTCATCAAATGATAGGTATTTGTTTGTGAGTGAAAAAATAATAATGTTGGAGTCAGAGATGGATGACATGTTAATAATACCAGAGAATACCACCGAATCGTGTAACTGCTACCAGTTTTGGACCAATCATCATACTAATAACAATTATAAGAGGCGAAATGTGTCACGTTGCTGACACGGGGAGGGGGAGTCGGTCCGCCAGCCAATGAGGTGGCCTCTCTGCTAGACTTCATGATGGGTATTTCTTTGGGGGAGGGGGGCATGTGGGAGCATGTTTTCCCGTCAGGTTCCAGATAGTAGTACATAAAAAGCACAGCGTCGGAAGATGTAACTTTACAATTTAACCTAAATTGAATCCTAATTACATTGTCTAAAATAAAAACGCGGAAAATCATTCTTCGTCCTCCTGTAAAATAGGTAAGAAACTAACAAGAATGATTCGAATGATTTATACTACGCTTTCTTGTAAAGTCAACCAGTCACAAAACAACACATAGGATTGTGACAGGTGTTGATGGCTACCTTATGACCCATTATACATTATGTATTGTAGTTTTGGATTTCATACATACGATGTTTTTGTAGCTCTCTATATCAAATGATGTTGACAGATCGCGCAGTCGTGCAGGTAGACAGTGTCGACATAGGTCATCATCTACCCTGTGCGTATGGGACCTGCAAGCACAGGACATAAAGGACATAATCGCATATTGATACTGCCTTCTATTTACGAATACCTCCTTAGGAGATGCTGACTCCTGCTGTTAGTGATAAATAGACCTC
>JBCAUI010544715.1:0-10653 GCA_038406195.1 Haplosyllis anthogorgicola
TATTTTTTATGTTCATTTATCTACAATTATTTAATTAACATGACATTTGCAAACCATATTTATTCATTTCAGAGAAATGTAAGGTGACACCAACACAAAGTATTTGAAAAAATACCTTCAACAACTGTCTATGCAAATTTCAACTATTTACCGGCGCGTAGTTGAGACCGGCGCGTAGCTGAGACTGTTACAGCGTAATCAAGAAACAAAAAATGTTAATGTTTGATAACGGTCCGGTCACGCAGAAATAGTGATCTCTTGTCGACGAGGTGTGGCGAGTTCAATGTTGCTGAGCTCCCCCTCCAGGTTAAGCGACCAGTGGTGAGTTGCATATCGACTTTGGCTGCCCCACCCCTACCTGCCAAGCTGTGGTACCAATGGCGACGGCCGTGGCCCAAGTACGGGCATTTCCTAGTAATAAATACATCTAGCTTCTGGTACGTTTGGCTTATGTAATAAAAATGACAAGGTTTCTTACACACGTAATATAACGAATTGATTTACTGCAAACATGAACCAAAATTCATTGATTTTACGTGTCGAGGTCAATATGTTATGCCGAATCCTGAACATCCCTTACATTTAAAGGGCCAGTCTGTGAGTGAAGGCGAGGAACTTTTCATTGATTTGTCATTGACCGTCTTCAGTTTTATGTGGGTCATTTCACGAGAGTTTTATTGCTCCCGGATTGAGCGGAAAGGGACTGAGTTTACAACGGAAAATTAGTTGTGTGAAATGCGTGTATGAATCTTCAGCTTTTCTGCTTAACGTTGTTGTATCTTTTTGTATTTATTTACCAAATTCAGTTTCTAATAATTACTTGTTACACATCACCGCTAATTGGACCATTTAACGAAGAGCACGGTATAAATAATACCACAAATGAGACATTTATTGTTGATTCGTAGTGATCCAAAACAATAGCGATCACATGTTAAGTTGCAAGGGTGCTGGAGATAAGGCTGAAATTGGTTTAATGTCTTAAGTCTGTGAAGACAATTTAGATGTGATTTAAGGCGAAGTGAAACTGAATTATCTCCCATTATAAGAGAGTCCTTTCACCGCAGACTTATCTTGAGTGAGGACTACTCAAGCTAATAACTTAGTACCGTTTACAACAGTATAAAAACAGCTTCACAAATGATGGTGGTTTTCAGAAGTTCGGTGACAAATACAACACACAGATTTTCTGTGGCATGGTTTTCAGCACGTCGAATCTTTTGGTCGAGAGGTTACACACATCTGTCACCATTGAAGACGAGAGCTCAGTACGGTATGCAGATGTAAATGGGAATATATGTGACCATTTACAATGTGGTATTGGGGTGATTCCAGATTTGTTTCTTAGTACAAATTTAAGGTAAATGTGATGGTTCATTCAAGGACGCTGGATCAGTCACTCGACGCTTACTTTCGCAGACGAAATCAGTTGAACAACTAATATTCTTTTACTTTACTATTCTCAATCTAGATGTCTTGTTTCTTCTGATATAGACAACGATAACTTGTAAAGAATAGCTTACGCGACAACCACATGCTTCTCGTTCGCGAAAAGGTTTTATTAGGTGTGGAGCTTGATTGCGCATTCCAGTATATTTTATGCGACTAATAATTTTGCTACGCCTTCAACCTTTCAAGAGATTTCAGCGTAGGCTGTTTATTGTTGTTGATTTGCCGTTAATTGTTTTAATGTCAAATCTAGATCGACAGTGTTCTTACAGGATGGGTTCACGTACTGGTATCAATAGCAAGATCTATTCAGAATGGATATTAAGGCAGGTCAATCAATGTACAGGAATAGATCTAGCCAGAAAAGTCAACATTGATCACATCTCAATTAAAAAGTTCTCAGCTCAAAATAAAAAGAAAAACTATTAAAAGTTTTAGGAATTGCATGATATTGATATTTGAAATTTGTGGTCTAGACTGGTAAAATCAATTGTACATGATTTGAAAATGTGGAATGATGCATAAGAAAATATGAAATTGTTGAAGCAGACTCCTTTTACAAATGACAAGTTGGTCAGTCAGTTTATAAGTTGAATTTTATCTTCATGTGTCCAATATAACTCGGTTAGATTTATTAAATTCGTTAAATTACCAACTACTGTAGTACCTTGGCCCATGTATTGCAGTTCTGTCTTTGCACTTTTACCTTTTGTTTTCATTCATTCAAGACCAATTACGTTTGTGTCTGACCAATGCCACAGGAACATTGCCTTCTTTCCGGGTGGTCGGTCCTAAGAAGCTTACAACCTCATTTTCTGAAGCCATGTGTTTTTGTCTTCAGTATATTTGCTTTTGCTCTAGTTGCTTAACCTTTTTCATGTACTTTGGAGACAACAACTGGCTTAGGCTGGCAAATAAGGAAAACTGTAAGAGTGCAAACGAACTGCAAGTACTGGGAAACCAATGGATTTTTCATAAGGATAATTCCAACACATTGTGTTGAACATGATAGAAATCCATACAAAATCCATATTTTGTATATGGAAAAAGTTACAACCAGAACACTTTAAGCCATCTTTCATTGTCACTTTTATGCGTATAGATTTCTGTAAAGAAATAGTTTTCAGTGCATATTCCGGTTAATTACTTCATAAAAGCAATTTCCTCCTAGCCTGATTCTTTTCTGTTGTAGAATAAAGTATCTTGCAACATTCTGAAATGATGCTATTTTTCCGTAATGTAGTGAATGATGCTTCTAAAACATTCCTTCCATTTGTCATTGGTTTCGGTTAAAGCATTCATGAACCCATAGAAAGTGTAGCGTGTAGCAGGAGACAAGA
Organism: Haplosyllis anthogorgicola; assembly: GCA_038406195.1. Lineage (NCBI taxonomy): Eukaryota > Metazoa > Annelida > Polychaeta > Phyllodocida > Syllidae > Haplosyllis > Haplosyllis anthogorgicola. Next base: position 2,790 of record JBCAUI010544715.1, read on the forward strand.
GGAAAGCACATTAGTGTTTCTGCTGTCAGATCTAAACTTAAAGATATGGTTTCTCCTCTGGGTATGTACAAGACAATAAGCACACACATATGAAATTTAAGGTGAAAAACACACAGGAAGCTTCACTCTGCTCTGTTCCGCATGTTGTCATTTTTCATAGCGATTTTTAACTTCTCGTTGGATATTACTTTACTCACGTACTTGACATGCTTTTAATCTTTTTATGCTTGGTTAAAATAAAGTCTTGTTAGCTGACTAAATTACTTGATTCACCAGTTACCTTGTGACGTGTTGGGTACGCTAAATGACGCTCTACCCTGAAGTTGACGGACATTACAGTGTAAAGAAGCCCAAGGGCTAGCTAAAGGTAGAACCTTATCGAAGCTGGTACCTGAAGTGCCAAGGACCAAGGAAACCCTTCAAACTCTAACAAATGATGTCCTGTAAAATCCGATTTCAAAACCCTCAGTGGCTGTATTGTTTATTCGGCTTTTAAACTTTAGAGAACGGCTTAAGAAGGCTACATTTACATTTACAACTAACATCGGCGGATACAGAACATATTCACGACAGATTAATTCTTTCACTAGTGGTCTCGGTTTTGTGCACAGTGAGGGAATGCGATACAAAATATTAGCATTGTTTCAGAATCTGACCTTGTTTCAGCAAATACTGATCATCTGTTCAATTGTTTGTTCACTTTTGCATAAATAACATAAATTGCGAATAAAGGCAAACGATGTGTCAGAAATAGCTGGTGTTTGTTGCAATAGACTGCTCAACTGTATTGAGTCCTGAGAGTCCTAAGTCCTAAGAGCCTAAGTCCAAGCGACAGAAGATCATCTGAGCATCTGTGCCTTAAATGTTATCATAACTAAAATGACGTACACTTCTACCTTTTGTTATAAGCATATTCAATTGCTAATGTATCACAACAAACGACATAAAAATGTGTTTCCAGATAGAGCGTTTTGATTATTTAAGTTCAGTAATGTAATTTAATTTCCACTAAGTGACATGTTATCTTGCGAAAATGTATCAAATCAGTTTGTGGTGTTACCATTAACATAAAATATTCATATTTTGTGCTTATCTCTATTCATACTGAGAGCACACTGGCTGAGGAACTATCATTAGTAGTGATAGTTAGGGCGTAAAATTTTTCAGGTCACATCTCTGATTAACAAAGGCAACAATACGAAATGAAACCATATCAGTGAATAATCAAGCAACTGTAATTCCCGTTTGTAGTCCACAAAGTAAGGCCGTTTTTGACACACATTTACTGTAAACAAGTAAAGGGAAGCTAAAATCTGCACTGGACAACACCAGGAAGATAAATAATATGTACTTCCCTGGAGCAGGGAGACATAGCTTTGAATTAATTTTTGCTTTTTGGCTCATTTGGAATATGCCAAAGAGCCTATAGAATCATGAAGTGTCCGTCGTCCGTCGTCGTCGTTGTCATCGTCATTGTGGTCTGTGCACAGTCACCCTGAGCACACTATTGATCATAGAGACTTCATATCTTACACACATATGCACCTTTGTCCTATCTCAAAGCCTAGCAAAAATTATGTTGCCGTGACTATTCTCAAATTGGCAGCCATATTTGGTCTTTTTTCTTTGAACCTTTCTCCTGGACATGCAGTTGATGATACAAACTTCATATTTGGCAGCTTTATGCATCTATACATACTCTTTATTTCCTGTAAGAATTATATTGATGCCACCTATATTTGCAGTTTGGCAGCCATATTTGTTTTTCATGGGTCACTTATTTGGGATTTGATCTTAGACACTTCATTTGTATTCACCTGATATTGTAACCTATATTGTCTTAGTTTTATGATAATGCCAAATGAGCTCAGGTCCATCTGGACCTATTTTTTTGAGCTCTTGACGAAATTCATTTAATCGGTGAATATCATGCAGTATTGTCAACAAATGTGTGGCAGATGCAAAAGTCTGCTGTACAGACAGTCTTAAGAAAATCCCTAAGGATTTTGTCCATGTGAAAAATATCTGTGGACCAACAGCTCTGTCAACATTGGCTTACACCAGGGAAGAATAATTTTTGCTCAAAAAACCTTTGCAGTTATTTTTTGTCAACACGTTAGATAAAAGGAGTTTTCTGTGTTGTTTGAAAAGACATTCCAACTGACATAGAAAATGCCTTTCATCTAATGCTGTTATTGTAAACACATTAACGCTTTTGCTGAGACATTCCATTAACATTTGCCTGATATCACAATGAGATAAAAACGAATCATTGCATTATACTCACAAGGTGCGGCTAACCGTACTTGAAGATTATACCTCTTGAAACAACTCAAATTTCCCAATAGCAGATATTCTCTCTTTTTACTTAAATTTACATTATAATAATTAAGGTCAACTTCTTTCGCTATGGGGGCTCGTAGACAAAGGGGCAGTCTCTGAAGATCTTGGCTTGGACCTTTTTGCATTACAAGAAATGGTGCGACAAAAAATTACCTTGTGCTTGTCATATTAAGAAATTCGCTTTAAATCTAGTCTCAGTTTACTGGGAAAACCTATAAGCTTGACAAATAAATGACTCGACGGTGACTGGACCTATACCCCCCCCCCCATACTAATCTCAGGCTTAGAATTTTTGAAGGAAATTTCCCGCACTGACAAGTGTGGCCGACTGCCTGCTAGCTCACCCAACACAACAAAGGTTCGTAATAATGATGAAAAGAATGCACATGTAGGCGAAAAATTCATCAACGTTTTGTCGCATGCTAGTTATGTTAAAAGAAGCAGCCAATTCATGCTGCCAGCTCCTTACAGTGTCCTTTAATTGAAATTTATGTTTGCCATTGGAAGATAAATTTCAGAAGAAATACCGATGTTGACAGTGCAACATGAAAAAGACGCATTTTTCAAAACGTATATTGAAATGAGACTGATTAAAGTCAATTACATGGTTTTACTTTGTATCAAGCAACCCAGAGTCCCATGGGATGAGGGATCGATACTTTTAGTTTTGTTTACTTCTCAGGTTAGTTTTTCAGCATTAAAGTGAACATTTTTTTACTGTCGAATTATTGTATATTGCTTTCCCTTGTTTCCCCAGCAGTGATATGCAACCAATCCTCCCTGAACAGAAACAGTGTCTCATTGAATTAGTACATAATGTTATCGTTAACATCATGTCATTTGATGTGACAGTATTTTGATATATTACATCGTATTTTTCTTTAAAAAGAGGGAGATGACACAATCAGAGAGCGTGCCCCAATTTTAGGAAATACGGTAGATGGTCAGGATAGAAGCCTTAGTAAGCGTAGCATGTCGCTGAAGACGATTTTATATTAGATATTCGTACTAATACGGATTCTCCTCTGATTGTGTCAAAGCCAATTATCGTATGCGTTGCTAAGTCGCAAGATAACAACAGTAGGTGAAAAGATATTGTTTTATGTTTCATCTACAGTTCAGTAATTTCGATAGGTTTGTTTCATTGAAACTTCTAGCGTTGTGCTCTTGACGTGAGCTATTTGGCGCATTTGGTGAAAAACAGGTGAATATCGCATTTAATAAAGCCATAATACGAAGGTGCTGCCCTGTTCCATTGAGTCAAATAAAGATAAAATTTACTCATGCTAAAATAAAACTGAAACAAAACTTAATTGTTCGGCTAAGCAGATATTCATGATTCTGAAACCTGCATTAATTACTGTCGAGTAAACCAAACTCAATGTATAATTTAGTAGACTCGATGAGTTATTCGTATTCCTTCCGTCCTGTTTGACAAAAAACATGACTCAGATGGCTTCATTTGTGAGTCAGATAAAGTTATAATTCAATGCGACTGTAACTTTGTGTAAAACACACGGTTACGTGTTGACAGAATAAAAACAGGGCAGAATATTAATCTGCAAAGATAAATACCATACTTCGTCTCTTAAGGAAATTCAGTATTCATTTTCATTTATTTGAAAGTTAATTTAAATCCTTCTTTCACAACAAGAAGCAGTAATCCAAAAAAGCTTTCAGTGTTTTGGTAAATGTAAATATTTACTTTTTTGTATTTTTATAAGGCTTTTTTTATTTAATTGTTTGGATTACATTTCCCGCCGCACTTTGAAATCGGGATTTCAGGAGACGATTGAGAAAGATTAAATATTTTATTGATATTTATAAACAGTTTGGCTTTCAATTTCAATTTCAATTTCCAAGTTCAATTTTTATTTTTATTTTTTTCCGATCGCCGCACTTTGAAAATCCTTAAAGTGCAATGTAATCCAAATGATTTTAAAAAAAGGCCTAATATTGGATGAAATGATTGCAATTTCCAACAGTTGAAATTCATGCTGTGCCTGTGTTTAACGAAAAGCACTGCGTGGGCACCAATTTACCTACTGCGGCTTGTGTTGCCTTCGTTTTAGGCAAACGTTGCTTCAGAGGGAGTTGGCCTGGCCTGGGTTATTTATGTTAATCAGCAGCGTAAAAATAACTGTCAAACTCTTTGTTCCGTGTTTGCAGCTAAATTTACTCTAAGATGATCATTTGACTGACTAAACCTTTGTCATATTTTAATAAAATGCTCGTTTATTGTTCCTATCGTGTTCTTGGTTGATGAAGGAATGAGCCATTTTGCAGATGACTTCACATTAAAATCATAACCCCATATGATCAGATTCTGTCAATGGTCACTTGCCACCATGAGAAGCCCACGGTATAAAATTATATATCTTTTACTTGGTTTTATTTCAAGTGAATTAAATGGTAATGATTTCTCAACAAAGTCCTTTTTATCCCCTTGGCAAAATGTGAAACGGGATCATTTCTTTTGATTTTAGCTTGCAATACTTATGTATAATAGAATGAAAATGTCGCATTAAGCTGCTTTGTACTACAAATTATGTCAGGTGATAAAAGAAAATTCATTGTAACATGATATTAAAGGAAGCCTTTGTATAGTTGTGCCTATGTATAAGATATCAGTGTACCGACCGCTTTGTCAACAATAGCTTGCTATGTAAAGACCCGGTTCAATATAACAAGACGGATTTGCATACAAGAAACCCATTACAGCTTTGTGTTATCCCGAGACAGAAAATTCCCTTCACCTGATTCTGGTTGTACGGACACAATGCTTATGCGGCGGTTTCCCATTTGTCCTTAATCTACATGCTAAGAAATCATTTGACCTGTCTGTGTCTGGAGTATCATCTGCACGGATCCTTTGCATTCGTCTTATCTTAAATGGTAGAATTTGACATTTCCGAAAACAAATACTGAAATATCAGCGAGACAAACTTTAAAGCTCTCTGCTACTTTTATTGATTTAAATATTAAAGTGAAAACATCGAGTGAGAAGGCTTTATTGACTCAATGCTGCTATGTTTTCGCTACAGGCAAAGCCTTCTTCGGAAGCCTGTGTCATGTAATCCAGAGATGGCTTTAACTAATGCAATCCAACTTGTGACGTAAATGTATGTGTAATAATGATACGTTGCATTGTGTATACAGCGCTGTATTCTCGCATCAGTCCCATTACAAAATCATTACCATCCGGAGTTAAATGTCAATTTATCACGAATTTCTCAACTAGTTTTCTGCTTGTTCGTTGAGCATCAGGTAGAAAACTGCTTCCCACGTGACAAATATTGAATTCTAGTCACAAGTTGTACTTATTTAGAGATCGTTAAGATGAACCAATGGTGAACGTTTTGTGCCCCTATTGCTAGTAGGTAGGTGCAAATATGAAACAGCTGATCTAATCACACTGTTTATACAAATACAAGGTTGCTGCGAATTTTCGTTTTATGAATTTTATTGTTATTTAATTAAGGCACCACCCGTACAATAATGATTACCATGTTCTGGGACTTATGTTAAAGATTTTACTTTATGTTTCAGTGGTCATTGCTCTGAAAAGAAATGTACCATTATCAAAAATTAGGTCATTTCAAAAAATCGTTTACATACCTGAATTAAGAAGCAGCATCAAAATAATCCAGCGTAGATCCATATTAAGACCGTCTAATCCGCTTTAATCTTCATCCAGATTTCTTCAATTGTCTTCCGTTTCGTAGCACAGTATTAATTACTTTCCGCGAGGTATTGTATCTCTTTTCATACTTATTGCGCACATTGATTACTTAAATGTAAATAGTGGCTTATATTATAAGAAACAATCTTCCCCAGTAATCATTTCCTCAACCTCCCATTATCTTCTGTCTTCTGCAAATAGAAAAAAATATAAATTTGTATGCGAACGGAAAGAATGGGAATTTGCATGCGGTACAAATTGGTTGGGGAGGAAGAATCCATTAAGAAGAAGAATTTGACGAGGCAGCGAGAGAACAGTCGCGAAGTCGCGAAGAGAATTGTAGATACGGTGTAAATTGGCATGCTTGGCTACCTGGGCCGACAATGTACTCTTCACCTGGCCAGGAATCTATTAGTGACAATCACATGCTATTTTTGTGGGTTATTAAAGTACTGCCTGATTTACACTTGGGAACAAATTGCCATGTTTGCATTGTGAGCAGCTTCAGATGTAAAATATTCTAGGTGTAAGACAATGCAACGTATCATTATGTATGTTTTCCTAGACTTGGAATACAACCGTAAATGACGAATGAGTTTATAAAATTGATTTTACACTGGTTTAAACCAAATAAATTTAGCTTTGGTGCCTGCATTAATGGTAGGCTCAACGGATGGGAAATACCATTGCTTTGTTTCTGCTTTCTGAACTTTGCCAATGTAGAAGTGTCTACTTTATTTTACATAGACTATATAACTGGTCATTTTATGTATGTTGTAGACCAGTGGTGTTTTGATGCGGTAAACCGGATTTGGCTTTTAACTACAATTTATGTTGAACCTATTCTGTTACACTTGTACCAGGATAGAAATGAGAAAAGAATAGGTAAAATGTGTCGTATTAACACAAAAACAGAACGTGTAATGATATTACGTTTGCGTACCGGGTGAATGACCAACGCTATTACTATCCGGTTACTCAAATAGCAAACCCTATACCGAGACATAGCAGAAGAGAGATGCAATGTCAAGCACTATGGTTATGTTAAAAGTCGGTAATTCATAATGAGTCAACACACATCAGTGTGTCACAAATGCTTGGTCAACCTATTAACCTTACTGTGCAAAGATATGGATCTGCCAATACATAGCTGTATCAGGGATCGTGTTAAATACGTATCTTGAAGTGGTACATGTTTGTTGTGTGCCTTTTTTCTTGGTTCTTTTTCCTCTCTCTCTAATCTTATATGAACTATCAGGCATATGTGGCACAGTACTTGGCAGTACATCGGAGAGTAAATTGATTTTCCGTCTAACCTAAGGTGAAATCAGATACAACGGCCTGCACCCTTGTTAGCCTATAAACTTTTAATGACAGTATTATTGCATATGGCAGCATCAACTGACGCTTGTTAGGTGATCTGGTTGGCAGTGATTGAGAAAAGTGACATTTTCTTGCCAAGCTACAAGCATTAATTACTAAAACGCGTTATATTGCATGAGATGTGTTTTCTATGTGATTGATATTTTAATTGTTCCTTGCTATATTATGTATCGTACTTGATGAGAAAAACGAATCTTAACAGCTTTCGAAAAGCATGGTAAATGCTGATCAAAGTTTTTCTGTTCATTTTTATGGAAATTGCTCACTTACAGCAACTATGACGTGTACATGTGTGTACTCAAGTATACTGTACTGGAAAATACCATTTTCATTTATGAAAACATGCTGTGTTGTTGTCATGGAGTGACTTTTTTTATTGAAAATAGATAGTAAAAGGTTATGTTCAATATCCGTATTGGTATAGCATTGGGTTATTGATTTGTGCCCGGATCATTC
>JBCAUI010544726.1:0-10653 GCA_038406195.1 Haplosyllis anthogorgicola
ATAAAGAGTTCCAGCAGATATATCATCACATCACTGTCTTGCTTTAGTTGCTTGCTTAGTGCCATAACACTAGCGTCTGCCGTACGATGATTCCGAAAGAAATATGGGACAAACCGAGTCTGACATGTTAAGTGCAGCTTGTGCAAGCATCAGTTCAGTGACAAATATCTTCTGTGTGTCCATTATACCATACAGCACAAATGGAAATATTAATGTGTTGACTGTGGCAAGGTCTATAACAGTCTGCACAGCTATTGACAACATCGATACAAGCACAAAGCCAAACCATTTCAATGCTGCCACTACAAAAAACTCTTTAACTTTGCAAGTGAACTTTACAACCATTTGTTTCGCCATAGGAAATTCACGACTAACATGTGTCAGTTCCCTGGTTGCATGAAGAAATTCATGTGGAAATCAGACCTGACTTGTCATGTCCAGTCACATAGTACCATACATTGGACATGTGAAATGTGCAACTATTCCACAAATGAGAGAAGACTACTCCAGCTTCACAAACTAAGCAGACATTTGGATACACTGCTGTTTACAAGTGTGAAATGTCTCACCAAATTTAAGCACAGGGAACAAATCTGCTGACATGTGAAAATGTGCAGGATTAAACTTACCTCAGAAGAGGAATACTAGTGTAAACTGTGTAACATTTATATATTTTTAAGATCTAAGTGCCATGAACCTGATGTGATTCATCTATCTGTCTTATCATATGCTATTTAATATAATTGACTATTCATTTTTATTTTATCATCCCATGGACATTCACTCACATATCATGCATTTATATGATTTGTCAAACCTTTTGAAGGGGTGATCACTTCCAAACTACTGTTGCGAGGCAAAACATGTTTCATATATGTCTGCTAACATTTCTGTGAAAGTTCGAATGTTCTTCAATTTAACACTTACTCAAGCAGAGTTCAGTCATGTTGTGCATAATTAATGGTTCAGAGACTACTGTTACTTAGTTGTTAATTCTTTTGTCTAACTTGTTTTCATGCTTATGTTTTATCAGCTGTAAGGCAAAACTACTGTCATCAGATATATACACTAAAGATCTTTCTTATATTATGAGCTACCAATGCTGTAAGGCAAAACCCTGTCATTACACCTGGCGATCTTTAACTTTGTACACAAAAACAAAGACAAATGGTTTTTCTTTTTAATGCCTTTATTGTACTTTATGTTAGACAGAAATACAGCATGTGGGTCACTCAAAACATACATGTATATATTTATCGTCCAAATTCCCGACTACAACATACTTGATACTGTATACAATATTATATTAGATTCTGCATCTTGTTCTTAGTTATATCTTATTGTTTAATTTCTTGTTTTCTCAAATTACTAAAATGGTAATTATTTAATAAACATAGTAAATGACTCTAACACCGATCAGTTGTGACAGTCAATAGACTTAGTTAGAGTCAATTTCGCATTATTTTAGTACGAAATTGTCAATCATTAAATTACTTTACACATGTATGAATCATAGTGCGAAATAAATAAATCAACAAATCAATCAAACGCTACTTCATATTTACAGATAACATACCAAAATCTTCACAGATTACTGACTTTACCATGTAACAAGTGTTATTGATTATTGCAAAGACATTTGCGCCGTAAATGCATTACAATTAACCGGATACGTTTTACAATCTCCAGTTGTGAGAACCTGTTAAATTCAGCCTTGAATTAAAAAATTTATCCCTTCGACCAAAAAGTACAACAAATCTTTACATTAAATATACAATAGATGTAGCTGAACATGATTTATGTACAAAGTATCATGGTTTAAACTGGTTACCAAAACTTTACCTCGGCCCTCAGCAGAAGTTCAAAAAGCCGTCTCAGACTCTTTTGGGGTTTTTTTTACAGATAGAAAGTTTCACTGCAGTAACATATCATAAAAAATTTAGTTTCTGGTTTACAAAAAGAATAGGTAATATGACAGTTACCATAATGAATACATGAGAGGAAGCTAGATAGTAGATCAAAAGGAATCAAATGACAGGCAACATGCAGGACAATTATCCCATCGTATGATATTTTCCAGCAGTGTAATATGTACAAAACCATTTGGAATGGTTCGTAATATGATTTGTTCATGCAACTATTCGTTTTTAATCAATACTTAGAAATGTGAAGATCCAAGTAGTGCACTTATTGTACAAATTGTCGGCAAGGGACTTCGTTCTGTCTAGCATAAATAAATATTTTAACATGTCGCTGCCAAAAACAGACGTGTTGAAATCCAAGCACTGAAGTAATGTTTCCTTGAAAGCGAACGTTTTCAAAAATATCAGTTACGACTTGTAAAGCAATCCGTCACATGAACTCTGATACACTTGGGGTTTATTTATAATAATTTGTCTGTCAAACTAAATTAAATAGCTACATTACACAATTATTAAAATTTCTTTTTAATAATTCTGATATATAATATACTGATCCAAGTAAATTAAGCTGTGTAATTTCCTAACTTTACTATTTTTATGTTCTGATTGTTAAGTTCTTACTAATAATATTTCCATAGTGAAGAAGGAAAATACTTTCAAACTGACATTGTTGGCTCCACAGACAAAGTCATAATCATTATGAAAAGTTTCGCTGCAGGATATCTTAATACCATCACCATAGGCCGTTCCTGTAAATTAAACCCTAAACATACCTTCTAAACATCGAATATCGAACATTTTTACCTAGACAATAGGTTAATGTCAGAGGTATGATCTGTACTCTGAATTTCACAACACTTAAAAGTAAAGTAAGCCCATAGCATGTGAACTAACCATATAACAGCCAAAAGTACAACTCGCCCAACAATCTAGAGAAGTGAGCATCAGCTACAGATGTGCCAAGAATAAGACGTTTTCAGTCAGAGACTCAAACCCTGAACAGATGGACAAAACTGAATTGAAAACAATATGCCTTAACATGAAACGATAGAAATTTAACAATTTATTAAAACTTGTATTTCTACAACTCATGTGGAATGCGTAGATTATTTGCGCACTAGAGGACTCTAAAGCAAAAGCTGGTATAACACTTATGACTATTCGCTCGAAGCCATTATTAGTGCAGCTTTAGACGCACAACTAAAAAGAGTTAATGCGAAGTAAAACAGTCATTCATGGATACCTTTTTCAATGCCCACGGTCGCACTTTTTACAAATGTAATATTTTGTGACTGTGAGGAGATATACACGTAAGTTTATCTCAATAAGAACATTTTATGGATACTGAGAATTAAGATCGGATTAACTGTTCAAGGAAACCCAGGCACAAGTAAGCTCAAATGGATATTAATCAGATGTTTCCATTCTTCTCGTCGTCACTTATTTCATAAACGTTATGATGACTGCAAGATGGTTAATGCTGTGGTTGAGTTTGGCTGGAGTACTTTTAGGAATGACATTGTTGTTGTTGTTTATTGAATACTTTGCCGTTCCGCAGTTTTTGACTGGCGCTTTCAAACCAGCAAAATGTAAAGTTATCGGATTAACACTCGTTCCGTATAAGAACTCTCCAATTTGTGATGATAAGAGTGGAGATCCTGAAAAGCATGTTCACGAAAGGAGAGATGACACAGTAGATGTACATGTTGGCTCCACCGCAGAGAGTTTTCCAAGCTCAATTGGCCATTTTCATGAACAGGAGTCGGAATATAATGCATCGCTCGGTAATGAACACTTTGGCAACAATTCCGAACATGAAGAGTCAAACTGTTTACACGTAAGTGCATTTAACTACATGAAGTGTATTGAACAAAGCTCAGGATATTTTACACAATCAAACAAGCCTGAAACGGAAAGTGGGACACAATTTCCAAGTTCCACAGAAACGCAAAGTGGCTTTAGTGAAGCGTCTAATGTAAGTACTACGGAGACACATGAACAGAGTGCAGACAATTCAAGCCAATTTGAGCAGCAAAATGTTATTACTGAAACTACATTACAAAAACAAACTGTGCAAAATGCCAGGACTGGAATAGATACAATAGATTATGACACGAGTATATTCCCAAAAGGTACTACGGAAACCTTAGATACTTTGTCCGTAATTAATTCAAACAATCCCTCTTTACACGGGTCTAATATTAACATCAATGATGTATCGGAAGAGACTTCAAACAATAACGCAAAGGAAAGGACTGAAAGCACCACACAACCTGCCAGTAATAGCACGGACTCTTTTAGAGCTTCCATGGAAGCACAAACATCTTACAAAGATAACAGTCAATTACTGCAGGATATTACTACTAAACCAACAATGATTCCACAGGATTCATTACCTTCTACTCAACAGAATAGTGATGATAAAAACAATTTAATTAAGGGTTCAAAATCTACGAGCAGCACAAATCACACAACAGAGCTATCAGAAGTGGTTCAATTTACCCAGAGTAATAAAAGTGATCAACTTCATTCTACCGCGGTGAAAAATGACAGTAAGGCATGCAATACGGCACAGCAGTGTACCGTTTTAGACGTGAGTATTGATGAGAAAAATCTAATGTGTCTTGTGCATAAAAAATTCAATTTTTGATCGATGTTTTAGTAGAGTTAATTTACCCTTGGTATACCGTCATCAGATTTACAGTATTTCTCCCGTACAAGGTGAAACTGAACTTGAGGCATGTGTGGCATTCTTCACTTTTGTAATACTAACAGAACACCTGCAAATGTAGCATGTTTCCAAATTTTCCTTGATCAGAGGATGAAATTCCTATTAGTTTGGGAACAATAGCATATCAAAAGCACAGCGTGGAATCCTTTTGTTTTCTCCTTTGTTCTTTACGTTTCCAAAATGATAGGAATTCCCAGTGGCTATAAATTGGTTATTCATCGTAACCTATCTTAGAATTTGCTCGAACAACGAAGAGTGAGCTATTTTTAACCACAGCATCGCAGACTTATCGCAACGTTTTTTTCGCCAAACACTCTCACAACTTAAAAATGCTGCCGAACTGATGTTAAACCCCCATTAACAATGCCCTCCAAAACCCCCATCCTAACACATTGATCACCACAAGAAATCTGCAGCCTGAAGTTATTTCCTGTAGTTTATATCGCTGTTCATTTTCTTTCGAATGAAGTTCGATAAGACCATGTGGTCTTTCGCCTAAAAAACTGACATAAATTCATCCAACTTTCCTAAGCCAAGATGTATTACGAAGAAATAGTCCCGTTGTCATGACATTGGATACCATATTGATTGCGTATATACTGGGAAAAGGGAGCTTCAAAAAGATACCGTGTTGTGGCTCTAATTCAATTTTCTCGTGCTGTACATAGGTACAGCACGAAGGTAAAAAAAAATTGAATTAGGTTGTCTGATGCAATAATGTTGAATAATGTGTCACTTAGTTGTCTTCATCTTACTCTGCACAAATGTTTTGAGTGGTTCCTGGTAAACAGTTTGTAACATTAAAAGTTTCAAATGTGCTGTTGATCGATTTACGTAAAGTAGTCTTATTTTGCCAACACTACAAATGATTGATTTGGTGAACCAGAGAAATAAAACAAATGGATTAAAACTATTCTGCTTGAACAGAACCCTTCGTAGTGAAAAAGTTTCACTGCATATTGAGGGTATCTGGATAGTGGATACAAATAGGACTTTAACGTTAGTGGAAACAACACTGGTTGGTGCAGCAAGTTTTTACTTTTTTCCTGAAAATTATGTTTGAATGTTTCTTTAGAAAAATTATTTTCTGAAATGTAAACGAGGTAATCTTTTGCAAAGGCTTCTTTTGTCTTTCGAATGTTGTCAAGCTATGATCTTCTTGTAACGAAATATCTCAATAGATCATACTACTTGACGGCATCCAAAGTGGAGAACCTGAAGAAGTACTAGTGTTTGGAAATTCCTGGACATACTATAAGTATCACTTTGGAAACTTTAAGGTAAATTTTCTATTTTATCAATATAATGATAGACGTGCACAGTATATTTCATTTTCTAGCTGACATAATCCCATCTGTTGGTAGAGTCAATTCCAACATAATTGTTAATGAAAACAAAAATTGGGAATAGTTCCAAATCTATTAAGTGGATATAACTAAAATCCATTTATTTGATCTATTTCAGTGTACATGTCCAGAATGTCAAATTACTGGCGACGATAGGACGAGTGGAAACGGTACCGCAATATCATATGAATATGGATTACTTGACTTTGAACCCGTAGAAGTTGGAAATATTATTCCGTGTTATTACAACATTTATCAAGTGTCCACCTTTGAAATTCTTCTGGACAGGCATTCCACAGCATTTGTTGTTAATGTCATGTTATGGCCTACACTTATTTTCACGGCAGGTTTCTGTGGTCTTGTATTCGCTTGCCTTTTCGTGCAACGAGACGAATGTAAATTATCGTGCAGCATACCGCATTATTTTCTACCTTGTGGAAGAGAAAGATTACTTTAAACTAGAGTTGTCGAGACTAGTCGCAATAGTCGATTAGTCAAATTTGAAACATTAGTCGACAAATTGTATTGGCAGTCGACTAGACGTCACACATCAATACTTTCAATTTAATGCTAGCCAGAGTTTTATTCAGGAATTAACATATCCTTTACTGCAATTATCATGTCAAAATGTAAGCTTTGAGTAATGTCTAGAAACCAAAAATATCCAGCGATGTGATGCAACTTTCACCATGTCTTTTTACCATGTTAAATAGTGTGGATAAACTGATAGATTCGACTAGTCGATCTTCTTCGACTAATGGTGCTCGACTAGTCGACGATTGAATATTACTAGCCGCGACAACTCTACTTTAAACGATTTTCATTTTTGTGTCATGGCTAGAATTGTCTCTTTTTCCGACGAGAATTTTTTAATATTTAAGCGGGACATTTGTGTATTGAGGTATCCCCTCCACTGGGATCTGTACTGCAAAAAAAAAATTAACTGTGATAGAAGACAAAGTTCTAATCTGATATCTAGATCTACTTAATAATGGTGTGAGAATCCGTAATGTCTAATTCGGGAAGAATATTTCATGAATGATACAATCAGCTAAACAAAACATGTACTCTTTGTACGGAGTAGCATAATCATTGTTATCCTCAATAACTTTTAATCAAATTTAGTTTATTAACGTATTTTGGTCCCAGTGTATTACATTTGTACGTTTTATCATTTGAATGTTCTTTATAACAAAGATTAATGGCCAGCGCATAGAATACAGTCATTACCAATGATGTATGCTCGTAGTAAACGTTAATCCACAATGGGCTTAGTGAACAATTGTATTGAAATGGGTCATCAACTGTGTACGTGGAAAGGGAATTTTTGGGGAAAAAAATTGGCGAGACAGCCCACTGATATAGAATTTATCGAATTGACACCCAATTATTTTGCTCACATATTACTCATTTGTTGGCATTAAAAGCTGTAGACGTGAATAAACTGGTATATGCTTGAACCTTCCACCCTGTTTCCCGACACCCAACTACCAATCCCAGTGAATCTAAGAATTCATTCCACATCCACCCTCTTTATACCATATATATCAACACACACAGCCACACACGTGGGCTGTATGTGTGTGTGTGTGTGTGTGTGTGTGTGTGTGTGTGTGTGTGTGTGTTGATGTCTATGCTTAAAACTTACAATTTTACAAATTCTATATTCAAAAGATAACCTTCATCTTTAACCTATCTCTGCTTCCCTTTGAATAGTAGTTTTATGCATGGGTTACCTTAGTTTTCTGTGAAATTTCGGTTAGAGATTTTCTGTGCAGCTACACATAACATTGTTACATTCTTTTTACCCGACTGAATAATAAAGCTTTTGCAGCAACCAACAAAACTATTTTTGTGTTTTAACTAGGGCTTGTATCTTTTATCTATTTTATTAGCCGAATAGTCATCGTCCAAATGGTCCGGACAGCTGACTATCTGAACATAGACTGATTAAATTCAAAAATCTGCTGAGCAACCTACTTAATTTCAAAAATAATTCATAGATTATTAGCACTTGAAATTAAAGATTCAAATGTGATTAATGAGATGGTAAACATACTTGGGGATTACCTTACAGTTTGATGTTTGTGTAAGCACTAATTCCGAGATTGGGTGTATGTTTTTATGATTAGCTCACAGTTTGATGTATGTTTATATGTCTCAAATGGTGTTGACACAGACCATGGCTAACTAATTTGTCTGGACACTACATTTTTAAATTTTCAAGCCGATTAGCCGGCTGTCCGATGTAAAGATACAAGCCCTACTGTGAAGTGTCTAAAATTGTGTTCACATATTGATACATGTCATAACGATACAAACATACTGTCGCCAGAGAAGTCGAGATAAGTTTTGGATAACGGAAAATGCCTGATGATTCTTACCCGCACTACTCATTGTACTGTAAGTACTCATCTCATCATCCTCCATGGTCATCGTCTCCAAGTTGCGTCTTCCCACTTCCTCCAATGTGATGATCTCGAACGTAACATTACTATGTAGTTGTACCTAAACATTGGTTTTGTTTATAGACTAGTCAGTATTAACTGGTAGATTGTTTGCGTGATTTAGTCAAAATCATTCACATGTAACATAATGTGTTAATTATAGTCAGTCATTTGCGCAAAGAAAAATAGGTAGCTTGACCCAGCCTTATTACCACCTAGTTATGGGTATAAATGGGTCTGCCTCCTACACACTAATAACCGGGTTGTGCCAACAAAACAACTCCTTTTCATTACATTTTGAATTGTGTCATGGCGTCATAAAAAATTAGAGTGATCCCTCAACATTGGCGAATCCAAGGGGGACCCCCTACAGCCCAAATTTCCTTCATTTTCATGCAGTTTTTGGTTTTTGGCAATTTTTATGCAAAAATGGGTAAATATTGGGGCTCCCCAAGGATGGCGGCCCCCTTTCCGTATGAGAAATCCTGGATCCGCCGGTGCCTCAAGCCCCATGGGTTGACCTGTGATAACAATAAGGTTACAGTTTTATGTAATTAAGTAGGTTATTAGAGCACGTGAACAGCCCACGTGTCGAAAAGGACTGTCTTGCTAGTCCCAAATGTCCCTGCATGTGATTTAGTGCACATGTCAAATACCACCAACTGTACCGATTCGCGAGGGATCGAACCCACATAAAATTTACTTACATTTTCAAAAGAGAAGCTGACGTTGGGACGAACCAAGTGGAAGACTCCATCAATGCTCTCTCCTATTATTCCAGGAAGTATTGACTTGAGGGAGTGACCAATGTGCTTGATTGTTATGTTCTCATCAAACACAACATGGAAAGGGAAGGCTTCGAAAAAGAACTTAGAACTCATCGGGAATGACTTGCTTGAATCTTTGGTCTCTGAAATCTCATTGATGGATCGATTGAAGTGGCGATTATCAAAAAACAGTCTCATAACAAAGTGTCCAGTATCTCCGTGTTCTTCAGTGCTCAGAGTCTGGATTTCTATGTCGGTCTGGAAGAAGAGTTTACCGACCTGTTCAATCTGACCCCTGACATAATGCATATAGCCTTTCCGCTTAGTGCGGTAATGCATCGTTAGTCCATCGGCCGTTTCATCGCTGATGTGAAAGCTCGGCGGCTTCAGTTTAGGATATGTTAACCTGAGGTATTCGTGGAGGTTGTCAAGTCCGTTGAGGAAGTCTCTCATGCGGCGACCCAACACTTTGAGCATCATGTCGTAGCCGTACTGACCGACAAAAAGAACAAAGTGGTATCCCAGGTTGTGCATCAAGTGATCCATGTCCATTCCCGTCTCCTCTACTACTGCCTTTGCTAACCTTGGAATCACCGTCTCTGAGTAGGTCTTTTGTGTGCTGAAGACGGAGTGGCGGACCCCGCCACGCTCCCGCACCTTCGCCCATACTTCCTCTCCGAAGTTCTTTACAATATAGTCATAAATGCCTTCCAGTAACAAACCGTACATCTTGGCCGGTTAGTGATGTATCATCTACAGAATATTTTTAAAGGTGTTATTATTGAGAGTTCAGAGGATGAAATGTCTTTGTATGGCTCTTCATTCTAGGAACTTGTTTTTGTTAGAGTGAATGACACATCATAGAATTCTATTGTTGAGTTATTTTTTAATTTGAGTTTTGCAGCCAAATTTGCCTTCCGTGATAGAGAAAATAATTGTAGTCGACTATTATTGGTATGGAAGTCGAATTGTTAATTTTGATTTCTGGAAATGTTTTTAACAAAACTATTTTTGGTAATGGGTAAAGTTACTAAGAGGATGACATTGTTAATTTTGATTTCAGAAAGAAATGTAATTTTACCAAGCCACTGCTTTCAATGCATCACACCCACATATAAAAAGTACTTGGTAAAATTTGACATAATGTAGTTTAAATTTATGACACCAATTTACTCTTGTTACCGCCCGCCTATGCGGGAAAGTAATGTTTTCAGTCGTGTCTGTGTGTCTGTGTCTGTGTGTGTGTCTGTGTCTGTGTGTGAGTCTGTGTCTGTGTGTGTCCGTCTGTCTGTCTGTCTGTCCAGGCTATAACTTTTGAACCGCTTGACCTAGAAACTTCATTTTTGGTATGTGATACATATTTATATCTAGGTCAAGTTTGAGTATCAAGGTCATTGGGTCAAGTTCAAGGTCACAGCAATAAAAAGTGTCAAAATTGTT
>JBCAUI010544737.1:0-10652 GCA_038406195.1 Haplosyllis anthogorgicola
GCTTCTTCTCTCTAACCTGATCTTGACCTCAGCTCTACACTGCAGTTTTCCTTTCTGCAAGGATTACACAATGCAACTAAAATTCAGAAACATCAAAGGAATCTTTGCTAATTTTAATCTGATCTTAACCAAAACTCTTATGCCCATTATTTAGATCAAATAAAGACTGAATAAAGTCTGAATCTGCTCATATTAATTAAATTTGCTCAGTTTAAGATATTGTAAGTTCCAGATGGTTGATTTTGATAGAAATCAATTGGTTTTATAATGAATGCCAAAAATCCATGCATTTATGGAGGAAATAAAGTCTGTTTACTGTTCTATTGTGCCAAAAAGGTTACAAAGTGATATATCATGCAGTTGCAGATAATAGGCTGTTGGAATATCATGCTAACACACAAGTGTCATCTAATTAATGCCTCTGCTACTACACCATGCAAAGTCTATGGGGATCAAAAAGAGCACCTAAACCATGCACTCTATTGTGCAAAACTTCAGTATATTTCATCCTATGATACAGATCTTTGGCAAATAAGCCAAACAACACTCCAAATTATTAATAATTAGCAGAAGTCAGCCTATGTCATTCAGTGTAAAGTTCATGGGTGTCATCCTATTATTTCTATTGTTTAGGAATTGATCTGGTTTTCATCCTATGACAGGATCTTACCTACAGGTGTGATGACACACTGACATAACATCTATCTATTGTATTGTGCTGATTTATATTGTTTCAAATTGGACTGGGTTTCATCCTATGTATTAGGTACTGCACACAGCTGTGCTGGCACTCAGAATAAACAGAATAAATGCCTTTTCAGGCTGTGCCATCTATTGTTCATACAGTACAAATTAGTTCCAATTACTTTCTATTGTAATGGAACTTGTCTGAATTTCATGCTATGACTTGTATTTGGTGTAAATGACACCTAGGGCTTCAGAGAGTCTGTTACAATACTGACAACTTGCTGTATCTGCCTATACCAACTATTTCAGATAAACCTAATAGGACAACAAATTCTATTGTAATGGGGTGCAAACTACACTAAAATACTATGCCATGCTTTATTACAATTACATTGTACCTTCCCAGCCATTGGGAGGATGTAGGAGGTTATCCGCTGTCTTTGCAACACAGGTGAACCAAGCAAGAACAATAGATTCTATTGTGCTGATTCTATTGTCCTTATTCAATGCCAGATTTACTGGAAATTAACAATAGAGAGTATTTATAGTAGGCCCCTAATGTCCCTAGAAAGATCTTTTAATTATCCACCTTAATTAATTTGGAATAAATTTATTTGGATCCTATGGTTTATGATTTTTAAATAACTTAATTACTGTTATTTAATTTCATTTTATGCTCAAACAATATCTATATTGATATACCAACACCAGACAATAACCAGAATTCATTAATTAATCCATCATTTATTTCTAATCCATCAAACAAAAGTTAAATCTACCATAGTGACAATGTTATGTAAAAGTAATCAATATCTGTTTGTATAACAAATGTGTACAACTAGTATCTCTCAGTGTTGATTTGTCTGTTTACACAGTAAATAGCTTATCTCTACTCAAGTGCTTAAGTGTGCCAGTGCTCCCCTGTGGATTTAGGGAGGTGAAGCTGTTTTAGAGAGGTTGTGCTGTTTGACAGCTTAATACCTTCTCTGTTGAATTGAGGGATGATTTTCTCTTTTAATAATGTCAATTGTTTTGGGTTCCTATTGTGATAACTAGTCAGGAACATCAAAATTAATGAATTTTGAATGGCTCTACATGATGAAAAGTCTGCACATGATGATAATATCTTAAATTTAGCCTAAATAACTCAATAGGAATGGTTTAAATGGTTGGATTTGCTTCAAATTTGGAATTTAAACTGGAGATATTTTACTTCAACCTAATTAAATCCAACTTCAATTTTGCCAAACTTTTGGTATTAAGAGAAAATAATCCCTATTGTTTATGATTTACTTTGAATTTAATAAAGCACTTAGATTTGGAATATCTTAACAATTGAACCACCAAAATTTAGCCCCAGATTAGGGCTTTAAAACACCATATCTTACAACCCAAAATTCAAAACCTTTCTATTTTCAAAAATTGATAAACCATTTTGGAAAAGAATTTTGTACCTGCAACTAAATGCATGTTTTTGACTATTTAAAAATGGCAAGATATTCGCAAAATTATGTGCAATTATCTGGTTTATCTTCCAATTTGTTAGCCTTAATCATTATCATGTCACAATTTGATTTCCTCACTTATGAGGACTAATACCATCATAACTTTTATTAATCTATTCATTTTCACTTGCTATTGACTAAAACAGTTTGGAAATTAGT
Source organism: Haplosyllis anthogorgicola (assembly GCA_038406195.1). Taxonomy (NCBI): domain Eukaryota; kingdom Metazoa; phylum Annelida; class Polychaeta; order Phyllodocida; family Syllidae; genus Haplosyllis; species Haplosyllis anthogorgicola. The sequence goes on from JBCAUI010544737.1 coordinate 2,352, forward strand.
GAGAAATCTGCAATATATTGTCTGAAAACTGCCCCTCAATTTAACATTGCATTATCATATTGTTTGGTGTAATTATTGAAATTAAACAAACAAATGGTTTTCCTGTATAAATATATTATAATCAGTTTAAAAACATTTAAAATACAGTGTATTTAATGAAAACATCACTGACCTGTTGTATGCAATTGTTTACTGAAGGTCTTTACAATCTAATGATGCTGGAATCTTCTGTATTTAATCCTAATATATCCAATTTAATTTCAATGTCTAACACTTTTTCAACCTCATCTTAATCTTAAATCTAATTCTGTGTCTAATCCCAATGTCAATGTCAATGTGTTTGCTCCTCCCAGAAATCCAGCTTATATAGCCCAAGTCAGTAGATGTTAATCTACTAACTTATTTTTGACAGACTTTCAGTAAACATGTTGCATATGCACAGGTGCCAATTTAAATGTATTATTTAATGGTATTACTTTTAATTTTCGTTTTTACATTTAAATTGATAAATTTTAATATTTTTGTACACAAAATAGTACTGTGATGAGGTTTTACCCTGGTCAGTGCTTGTCATTGGTTACTCAAGAGTGATGAGGTCTTTACCCCATGGTGTCAATCAACTCAAGTGGATTGTGAACCTGATACTTGTTCAATTTGGGATTATGCAATATTCAATTATCCACGTGAACTTCTGAGAGGTTACACTTTACAACATTCTACAATCTTTTTAAATAAATTGAATGACATGGAAAATTACATACAACAAAATGGTACAGAGGCAGAACATAATAGTGACATGGAAACATCTCTGGTAGCTGGTCCTAATATTTCAAATGTTTATATGGCAGATGACAGTGTAGATTGCAGTGCTGTTGAGCACATATTACCTATGTTGCCCATGTCAGACTTTACAGATGAGTCTTTTTGTTGTGATAAATTTGAAAGAGTAATTGGATTGGATGAGCCACTAAAATCATGTTCACATAAACGTCCGAACATTCTGATGACTTGCGACAACACTGAGGACTGTGTTTACAAACCAAGTGGTGCTGATGAACCAGCATACATTTCCATCAGTGACAGTTGTGTACATGGATATCTGTCCAAATTCAACACATTATGGTGATGTAGACATTTACAATACCGAGAGCTGTGAGTCCATTGCAGATTTAGTTGACTGTGCTGTACATGTGTCCACATATGAGGATAAAACAACATACTTATCCACACATGTGGAAGATGACATTCCAATAATCCAAGATATGGACATCAAAGGATATGATGGCATCAATGGGCAATCTGTGCCAAACCCGATGGTTTTGATTGACAGTGCTGATGTGTTGAAGGATGACTGTGATGATTATCCCAGATGAGTAACTTCAGTTAAACTGACGAGACATAGATGTGATCTTCAGAATTGTTTAGGTGTTTTATTCTGGGTTTTATTTGAATTACCAGTACACTTCACACAAGAGAGTGTAGCTTTCTTAGACAGTGATTTGTTCTTTGCAATAGATGACTCATACATGGATCATATAGTTGATGGTGATCAATTAGTCATGAAAGGTGTAAATTATAAAACACCTGATGGTTGTGCTACTGTTTTTAGGTTAATTATCCAAGATGTCCTTCAAGTTGTCGAACACAGTGATAAAGAAGCTAGTGTAAGTGATACAGAAATGAGTGATTCTGATGATGATGTTATATATATGTAGAAATCCATATGGGTTAAACAATATTTATTTGAAGCAATATAAGTTAAATAATATTACCAACATGTCACATATATTTTTTCTCATAAAAATGTAAAACAGTATTTTTTATTCTTTTCTTAAACTTTATCAATGTATTAACAGTTAACAGCTGTTTGTTATTCTCTTGCTGGACACACAATCTGAAAGTGTATATGAAATAAATTGTGTGATTATGGCTGCTAATAAAGACAAACTACTTTGTTATTACAACTAGAAATACTTATTGTTGTGTTCTTCAAATAAGAATAAGAATAAATAAATGAAATAAAATAAAGCTCTTACCTGCAATCAACCCAAATCAATTTCTATTTGTCCTTGAGGATGGACTGCAATAAATAGAAAAAAGTCATTGTACTCAGGCAGATATTTGTGTATGCATAAAGCAATATAAAATATTTACACAGATAGCATTTTTTAAAATTACCTGACATAGTATATCCAAGAGTTTCTGATTATACTTTTCTCTTCATTCCTGCACCTTCTCCCAGAGAGCCATCCATTTTTCCTCCCTCTTCACTGCATTCTGAGACTATTGGAAATAAAATAACTTGAACTAGTGATATTACGTACAACAAAATTTTAACCTATTTTGAACACAAATCAGTAAAGATATGTGAGAAATTAACAAACCTCTTCTTTGATCACTTCAAGTAACATGTCCTGCTGTCTCTTGTGGGCCCTCAATGGATGATCACCAATGCCATCCTTGTCATATTCTGACACTTCCCAAGGTTTGTCAGCTGGTGGTACTGAAGGTCCAGCTGTAGCAGCTGTAGCAGCTGTAGTTCCCAAAGGTCCAGCAGTAGTAACAGTAGTGGCCACTCTGGAAGTTTTGTGTACACCTGCAAATAAATAAAGCAAAAGACATTAGTATGCACATATTTATGTATCCGTAAAGATCGCACAAAATAACAGAAATTAAACATCTCTGTATGAGAGTCTTGATTGTCATCACAAATGCAAGTTATCAGACCCACAAGGATTATTATCATAACTATTTGTCCATTCCATTATGTTATCACATGTCAAAAGTCTATTACATATATGTTCATATTGACATGCTGTTTTTCCAATATTGTCCATATTTAGCTGTGCCTAAGAAAACGTTTCTTGATATTCTGTGTCAAGTTTTGAATGGCTTCAGAATGGCAACACGTGAAGACCCTCAGCTGATTTATTTCTTCACCAGTTTTTCTTTTAAAATTGACACAACACTTGGCATGAAAATTGAAGCCACAGTGTACACATCTCATCCAAATAGTGTCATCTATGTCAAACAAAGCAATTTTCCCCCTATCGAATTGACTGCTCAATGCAAGATGATAAGTTGCATCATCCTGACAAACTGAGCACTTCCAAAAGTCTGCATTCATTATTGTAACTGAAAATAGAAAGACCCACTTAGGTCAACAAAATGTCAGATGAAAATGGTTTGGTTTTTTTCCCCAGGTTTCTTTTAGGTCCAGCAGAGATGGTTGCGTCAAAATGTCAGTGCATCACTACATGTATTTAATTGTTTTTCCATGTTTTCTTAGGTCCAGAGATGGTTGCGTCAAAACATCAGTGCATCACTACATGTATTTAATTGTTTTTCAGTTTGTTTAGGTCCAGAGATGGTTGTGTCAAAATGTTAGTGCGTCACTACATGTATTTAATTGTTTTTGGGTTTTTCTTAGGTCCAGAGATGGTTGCATCAAAACATCAAACCAGATACCCAACCCATCGATTTTATCAATTTTTGTAATTACATTTGGCTTCTCATTACAGATGTCGACTGGTACTGGTCCAAATGTCAATGTAAGGTTCTGGGGTGCAGAATGCCGACCCAGAGGTGTCAAAACCCCTTTGAGATGTCTGCGATTAGTAATGGACAATGAATGCTTTATGGTAGAGGAACTAGATAGGCAGTCAGGATGTCCCTACTATTTAAATGTAGACAAGGAATGGTGTGCTAGTTGTAAAGTTCAGATTCGAGTCCCGGTCTGATTTCAGAAAATTGTAATTTGCATCAGTGGGACAACCAACAGAGGGAGAACCAAAAGATACTACTACACGTTAACTGGCCCTGATCCTTATCATGGAGCACAGGTCACACAAGGATATGCATGAAGATTACTGATGAGATGTTAACCGTTTGACTTTGTTTTTTTATTATAGATCGGCCTAATTTTCTTTGTTACATAGTTTAGCCCTTGAGGTGGGGGTGTTGCCTCATAATTGCCGAATTGATTTTTTTTTGAGGTTTATTTATTTTTTATTATTGTTATCGTAATAAATGAACAAATAACTAATAAATAACTAATAAATAAATAGATAAATAAATAGATAAATAAATATTTCTTTGTATCTTTTAACCGTTTGATATTTATATTGCGCGTCCCCGAATTTGGTGCCATAAAATTCGAGAGGAGGCGGCGAGTCCATTTCTGTGCACACTTCCCCACCTACTGAAGTTTATGCTGTAAGAAAAACACATCATCAAGTCATATCTATTGATGTTTTCTGATGCTCACGAAAGATGTATTATCTGATTGACCAACAAACTGATCAGCCAAATTGGTTCGCTTGTGGTATATATATGAAGTTAATCGAGGTTTTTCCTAATTGCGGTTCTGTCAGATCTGACAGATCTGTCTGATTTGGTTGACATCATAATTCATACAAGGCAGCTAGCTAAATTATGATCATTTTATGGTTGCACGAAAAGCACAGTGTGCTCTTTAAGGGTGTCCATACACAGCATGTACCTGTGTAAGGGTATAATGCAGATGGAGACAATGTCTAATTGAATTGACCTTTAATAACTTTAATTACAGATGGCATTGATGCATTCAATGCCCGCAGCTTTTAACATGGAGATAAAATGAAGACCATTTAGCCAGCTGTACTGTTTATCAGCTCCTGGAATTTCTTTCAATTTAGAAATTTACAGAAAAAGGAGGAAACAAAAGAATTCTACGCTGTGCCACTTTGAGCCCACTATTGTCTCCTGACTGGATTAGTTATTGAAAACGAAAATAAAAATAATATTAAGTTTGCTTCCATTGAACTATTTCAGCATTGTAGTTGAACATATTATTTTTTGGAGAATAAAAACACTTTATCAGAGGATGAAATGGTTTTTCATCTTGAGAACAATTGGTCCTGTTGTTCACAGCATGGGATTCTAATGTCATGAAATGAAATCATTATTTTAGCTGTCATAACAGTTATAAAAAATTATGCCTTATTATTACCAAACATGCAACAACCAAGCAGCAACCACTGCATTTTCGAAACTGTGACCACCGTGAATACAACAAGATTGTTGCAGCCAAAGGTCTTTAGTTCATTTACTTTGGGAGCACCAGACAAGCAATTGGTTGTTTTGTTCAAACAATAAAATTCCATCGTTCGCAAAACTATTTTAAAATAGTTTTTATGATCTGAAATGTTCACCATGCGTTCTAAGGATGAAATATTGTTCACTCCTCCTTCTTTAAGGAATTTAACATGCTACTTTTGTGTATACATGATTCAATCGTTCCAAGAATAAAGTAAGTGCAAGATCTGTCCATGTAACATTGTATTCAACTCGAAACCAAGATTAGATAAAAAAAATCCCACCGTTCTGCCATAACTCCTCCAAATTTCCTATGTAACTTTTCAGGAATATCAATTTCTCAATGCAAAATTTAATACTCACCTTTTCAATCCTCACAACACAGTATTCCTTTTATTGTAATTGCATATGTTTAACTCTTGTAAGTGACAGAATAAAGAAATTTCTCTTCCTGATATCCAAATGTAGAACGTAAGTCATCAACCTCTCGATATTAACTGTTTTAGTGTAGAGAACGAAGAATCTCTGAAAGCATACAGCTCTAGATTTTCCCAGTCTGCTGTAGTGCCATCGAATTACAGCTTCTCCAGTTCCGTTTTCAATAGAAAATCTCAAAGCTGGAAAATTGTACAGAGTTATTTTCTTTTTAGTGTTCACAAATTTGGATGATTTACTTTTTGCTGCAGGCGAATGTGGAAAATTATACAATGTGGAAAATTTCTCTTCAAGCAGCTACTGAAATTGTAATCATTTCCCGTTTTCGCGGCAAAGGGTTAATATTTGATTTGAATACGCCAGACAGACACCTTAAATGTATTGAATTGATTCAATATATGCTAAAATATATAAGAAGATGGCATAGACATAAAGCTTTAACTTAGTCTTTCGCGTAAACACAAAATAAAGACCATCTTAATAAGACGCCTATCTATTTCTTAGAATAACCCAAGAACAATGATGTATCTTTTTACCAAACGTTCGTATTTTGGGCTTGAAATTTTTATATACATTTATGTTAATTTCAACGCTTACCATACAATAGAGTCTCAATAACCCACTATGAAATTCTATTGAAATTCAATTGTTGCTCGACGTTAAAAATTGATAGCACTTTGATGGTCTGATGTTAACCTAAATAAATTTCCCATCAAAACTTGGCCGTATAAGCCTGAGCAATGGAGTACCATGTTCCTCTCCCAGACAGCTTGATCTTAATTATGCAACGATTTAGATTCCCTTGATATAGATCAAATTTATTCATAGCATCTGGAGCTGAGGATGGCATAAAGTAGAAGGAGATCCCTAAGGTAACCGCACTTCAAAATACGAGAAAATAACGTTCATTTATTATCACATTTTATCGTGGACCACCGTTAAACGGAATTCGTATAAATTGTGTACATGAGAATAGAAATAAGGAATCTCCCATGAGGTGCCGTGTTAAAATTCTGATACGATTTCCGTGTACTGAAAAATAAAATGCCTCTTCTGTCTCATATACAGATTCAGCGAAAATTATTTTAACAGCTAATATCCAAAACGGTAGTTTGCAAAGGATCGTATTACAATGGTGTGGACTGAATGTATTTGATATGTTCGACTTAAAACTACAATTTGTCACGTCTGGCACATTACATACAAGAACATAGACTACTAATTACTTAAAGACTTTAGACTTGTCTCCAAAACTATCATTTGGTTTACATTTGTATCGATTGTGTGCATAAGGGTATGTAAGGGAGCTCCGGGAGGTGCCTTGTTAAACTTCTGATACGAATTCCGTGTACTGATCCGTCCATTTCTCGTTATCATGAATTACTTAAATACCAAATATGAAAACCAAATGAAAATGCTCTGAAAATCCTACCAATTTGCAAACGCACAGAACAAAAGACGGGAATTTCATCCTCTGATAAAAGTAATGAAAGTTATCCGATCCTTGATGGGACAGGCCTATTTCTTGATAAACATCCTTACATTGCTTGCAACACGGTTGATCCTCCCAACCATCTGCTGAGTATTTCAGAAACGGTTTCAAAACAAACTTTGTTCTCTGGAACCACTGGGTGGAAAGATAAATGTTTAGACTTGTTAAAATGTTAACTGCCAAGGATGCATTTCATACCGACAGCACTGACTGACAGTCCATTGGTGTAATAATTAACACAAGACTAAGTAGTCAGGAGATGATGCTACAAATTATTTCTCCCATGTACTTTAACTTTCAATTTAGGTTTTTCTAAAATCACTTTTGACCAAAAATTAACCAAATTTGCCTAATTAAACAGGCGAATTGATACTTCTACTAGTAAGCTAACTACAATCAGAAACATAAAATATCCATTTCAATATTCAACCGAAACTTAATACTTTATGAGGCATTAGAACTACTTATTTCACTTATGAAAGTTTACATAAAATTATTTTCCTGATTAGGTAAATTTATCTAATTTTTTAGGTAAAAAAATCGAAATATTTGTACGCATTATAAACTGAGTGTACGTTGAACAAGACGAAGGAAGAAATCTGTCTATCATGCCTCTTCATTTTGTAAACAAAAACTTTTATCGGATGAAAAACACAGCGTAAGGTTTAAATAGTAAAAGAGTTTGCCAACTAGAAGTCGAATTGTAATTGTAATTGTTCAAATGTTTTCGTTTTTAAAAAAGAAAGCTCCTAACATTTATTCAGACTTACAAATGTTTACAGAAGGTTCTCACAAACAAATCTCGTTGTTCCTACTTGACTCGGGTATTTCCCAGTACGAAACAACATTTCAAAGTTAAAGCTGCTGTGTTTTTCTTGAAGCGATAATCTGGCTGAACTCAGGTCAGTTGTTCGAGGTATGCAGATTGATATGTCAATACTGACTACCATCAGAATATCAACAATGCAGTAGAATCTGCTGTCTTGCTGGATGTTTTTGAGTCGTGTAAAATAAAGAGTTCACTGTAGAATTATACCAAATGAAATCAATTAAAGGCTATGCTGAGCCATTAATTTTGGTTTTTACTATTGCTCATTTTGTTTGAAACTGAAGGCGAAATAAGAGTTTGAATTTTACTGGTATACTGAATAGATGATGTTACACTGATCATCTTCAATATCGGAATTCTTTATAACCTTATTGCAAAGAAAAGAATTTTTGTATCGAAGAGATAAGATTTGTGTTCTGGACAGCCATTACAGTTTTCTGGGACCAGCTCCACACCCACCCAACCCCCC
>JBCAUI010544748.1:0-10652 GCA_038406195.1 Haplosyllis anthogorgicola
ATTTCATGTCAGCCCAATCAAGTGGACTTTAAAGGTCTAACAACTCCCACTGGGGCTTTAAAACTCCCACAAGGACTCCTACACAAGGACTACTCCCACAAGGACTACATTATCCTTAGAAGTGAAACAACAATGCCATTTGTTGAATTAAAGATGTGTAAAAATGGTTCGGATATGGAGGTTTACGTCCTGCAGCCTGGTCTACAGCAAAGAGCAACTGCTACGAGCTTAGTTGAGAATGTTTCTAAAACAGCCTGTAGTGACAGCATCTTTTTTTCTTAATGCACTTTACTTGATACAAGAACATATTTCTTAATGGGTTGATCCAAATCAATTGCAAATTTTATAAAACTGCACTATGTTTACGAATGAAAGCAAAAGAATCCTACCAAAACATGAACAGAAGGTGAAAATCCTGTCAGTTTTGGAACAGTAGATATTCAAAAGCACAGCATATAATTCTTATGTTCTCTCGTTTGTTCTGTAGATTTCCAAATTGATAGGAATTTCAGCAGCTGACCTGTACTACAATAAGTTGTTGTCTGGATGTCTGGGACGTGTATGAGGGTTCGGAAGCATAAGAATATTGACGAGTATATTCAGGCTGAGGAGCATACGATGGTTGCTGAGCAAAAACAACACTTGAACGTTGAGGTACTATTGTTTCAGTACAAGGGCCACCTGAAAACAAAAAAAAATGCAAAACAAATAGCATGTTAGGAATTGCGTCATCCTTCCATAACAAGGTAATTATCGTGACATACTGAACTTCCCCACTGGTAAGCTAATGGAGCTTTCTTTTCGGGCGTTAGGGTGCAGCACCTGACAGACCACAAATTCATTTTTTATATTCTGATGATATGATTTCCTCTTTAAAATGGTAATAATTACTCTTCTTAAATAAGCTGCATTCCAACTTACTTAATACTACTCAGTGTGCAAAAAAGAGAATATTTTGTACTTGGTCAGATCAGGACTATCGTAGCGAATCATAAGGCCTTTAGATTGTGCAGACACCTTTAGTATTTGTTTGGTCCACATGGTTTCTGTTTACATTGATTTGTTTGTGTTTAGTCTGACACTGATTGACCTATTGCAAATGGCTTTCTCAATACAAACAAAATTTGATTACAGTTATGTGTGAAGTCTTGCACTTCAACAATGAAGTGTGATACATTTCAAGAAACTGTATTCATATGTGACAGCATGCCAAGCAACTGTATTCATGTGTGACCAAATCTACCTATGTGTTATCAGCTCCACTCATCTGTTCAGCAAACCTGACACTTCATATTAGACCAATCAGAGTGGACTGTAAAGGATGACAACTCCCACAAAGGCCTAACAACTCCCACATTTGCTACCAGGAGTGCAATAACAGTGTCACTCCATAGAGAAATTCATTCATATTGTTGGTCTCCAAATGGAAATATATTGATGATAATTTTGCTCTTTATAACACATTGATCACGATATGCGTATTTGAGTCTTGTTTTTAGTTTATGTTGAGCTTTACACAAGAAAAATACATAAATGAAGAGACAACAGTCAACCAGACAGACGTGGCTGTATTTACACTGTATTGGATTTTGGGAGAGAAAGAAAAAACATTCTGCCAACGAGCAGGACCTCTAATTGTTGAGTTATAATCTCACCCAGTGGTGTGACAGATGTTGCAAATTATACGCTTAACATGTCTATCTACAGCTTAGTTACGTCAAAACTAGATATTATGTTGTCGATTTGTTTATTTACTTTTAAATGGGTATTCAAGTTATTTTTATTTTTGAAAAACATGTATAATAAACACCATGTCCGCTAATCGTAAGAATTAAAATGTACATTGATAATTGTTTGCTTTGGTTGTAATGAATCAACAACGCCTTATCTTGGAATTACTGTAAATTATAGTAAAATATATTTGCAAATGAGTTACCCTATCATTCCCAAAAATGGAACAACTAAAATTTTGTTAACCTACAAATCGACAAGATAACATCTCGTTTTGACGTGACTAAGTGTCAGTACAAAATAGTCGTTCACGTTACGTTAATTACGCTTACCTGAGTCATTATACGGTGGTGGATGTGGCATGGCTGGTGCAGTAGCAGGAAGCGGTTGGTAACCAGCTGGACCTGATTGTTGTGTCTTCTCCTCTTGCATTGTTTGTGCATTCACTTACTGCTTATGATCAAAGAAAATAATTGCACTTAAATATCACATGGCAATAAAGCTGTCTGTTTGATAACAATTAAACATGTTTTATAATAGACCTTTTAAATTGCTATTATTACATACCTTCAGAGAAAACCATCCTTTAATTTAAACATGTGCAGGGCACAATGTGATGTCACATAACCCTTCATATCATCCATGTTCATGATATATAATTGTTCATTCATTGTATTTCCCCGCCATTGCAAATGGTACAAATGAGACAGCAGAAGCTGCAGATATTTTCCAGCTTCAAAAACGGCCAGCTTCTTGTATTGAGGCCAGACATTGATTTTGGCTTCATCTGCCACTTTTCATCAATATAAGCAAGGGCAGCACAGACGAAGCGGAGATAAAATCACTTGGCAATAAATACTATACCACTACCGGTACAAAAACATACACTCAGTCCAAGCAGCCAATTAATCATTAGAAACCCGTGTAAAAATCAGTATAGTGACCAAAGTAAAGGTGAAAAAATGCAGGGTCGCTCGAATCGATCGAATCGAATCGTCAACTTGACATTGAGATACTGAGATTTTCCAGAATCGAACTCCGGACTTTTAGGTCCTTTTCGAGATTCGTCTTTCCGATATTGGTCCTTTCATATGAAATGGCTACTGTTTACTGTACATTATTTCATTCCTCCTTAAGTGTACAATTGCAAAATCTTACAAATTAACACAATCTGTATAGATCCCTTGAACATCAAAATTAATCCTTTTAATTCAAGTATGGACCAGAGTTTAACCGTGATACAAAGATAACGAGAACAAAAACATTACTTGTGTACAAAACTTCTTTATTTTTTACATTATACTCAATTCATGTAATTTTCACATTTGCTTAACTTTAAGATGTATACCCATACAAAAAATTAACACTACCACTTTGTACAATACAACATGTGATACGACAGACAACATCACATTACAAAGCTTAAGTAAATTATAAGTATTACAAATACACCTGGCAAGACCAAGACGGGCACAGGGTAAAGTAGAGGTCTGAGTCGATTACAGCTGGCTATGGTCTTCATTTTGTGTCTATGAAAAATGCCGGATTCCCGTTGTACGTCTATGCCATCTATTTAAATATTTCGGCATTTTAAAACGTCAATTTTGTGCATGCTATGTCTCCATCTACTGTAATCTAATGAAATTTTTCCCCTTTTCCGTGTAAACAGAAAATGTCATAATTTAGCCAGCTGATTTCTTAAATCGAATTTTACCGAAACTATTCAATAGATCACAATCGATTTTTCTTTGAAATTATTTATGAGCTGGGACTGCATTTTGAATTGTGTTTTCTTTTGTAAAATTCCGTATCAAGAAACGAGCGATACATGCTGCCACGTAGTAATTGCAATTATTGTAAACTATTATTCTAGTTGATGAAAGGTTTTAAGGTTTTATGTGCTATCGATCAGAGTGTTTAATCGATTAAAATCGATTATGGGTTAAATATTTAGACCTCTAGTATAAACAAATGGATTCACTAAGTTCACTGCGATGCCTAAAATGTAGCACCCGTAAGATAAACGTACATCTTCAAGCCACAAAAAGTGTTGCAATATCACAACTTCAGTTCGTTTTGTGCATAACAGATATGTAGCGCAGATTTGTCCACTTATTAAAAGCGTTGCCCGTTTACAATAGCCCTTTGTTAAACTGCAGTCTTATGTAATTAGCAAAAATCTGGAAATACTCGTTTGTGTGATTTAGTCAGTCTATCGTGCAAGCGTATTAAGCCACTGGTCAGCTATTGCTATATGGCGGCTTTCCCTTGTAGGCTCCTGTACAGCTGGTGCCAAAGGGGCCAACGTTGGGCAGTGCAGGAATCCTATTGGTAGGGTTCTCGTATCTGCCCCTCGCAATTTCACACCAGTCTTGTTTAAACCCAAACATCTACACCGCTTGTACAGACACTGGCTGCATCTGGATTTGCTGTTGTTGTCGTTGTTGTTCCCGCTTTTGTTCCCTTATCTGAGACTGGGACGGACAACCGAACTTGTGACCGCAAAACTTAATTGCTAGAAGGAAGCAGATACCCAGGAAAATAAATGGGATTGAAAATTTCAAGCTGTTGTCGAATCGGAAGCTGTTTTTCTTCAGGACGACCCTCATCGGTCCGTTAGTGGAGTGGTAACATGTGTACTCGTCATGTTCTCGTGGTTCTTGAGCTCCAACGGAACTGAAATACAGATCAGTCCCAGCTTTGCAGTACCCTTCTGGTTTGTACGAACACTGAAATGTGAAAATGCAGAAATTTTTATCATGGAAATTCCCATCATTTGGGGACAATAACACGGTACATAAATATCGTGTCAGAACTTTAACACAGCACCTTGTGGGAACTCTCTTCTTTGATACTCAATTGTACACAATTGATACAATTTTTCTGTAATGACCGTATGATGTTTATTGCATCAGAAGCACTTTGTAAATTTTCGCTGTTCAGAAGATTCAGTTTTCGAACAAAGGCACATCAAAGTGCAGCCTACAGTACACGGAATTTGTATCAGTTTGGAAACGTCTACAACAAAAGAAAGGACATAAGAATTTCACGCTGTGTTTTTGATGCGCCATTGTTCCCAAACTGATACGAATTCCGTGTACTGTAATACTTTCGTTTTTCTGTATAATTCCAAATTGATAACAATTTCAGGAGCTGTTGAAATAGTTTTTACCTGATATCTTGAAAGCAAACATTGAAATAAGGGAAGCCTTCTCTGAACTGAATATCGTGGAATTGTTCAAATTATGCAATTCCTACCAAAAGAATTCCACTTTGTGCTTCTAACGTGCTCTTGTTCAAAAACTGTGATAGAAATTAATGACTTGTATTGCATATTTTAAATGAAAAAAAATGTAAGTGAAGAAATATAAAAAATAAGTAAGTAAACTGTACCTCTCCCAGATGTTTGTCGTAATCTGTGTATGAAGCGTAGATCTGCAGTAGTTTGGAGTAGTTGTTCGCACCGTAGTGCACCATCCCCATGACAACGTTACACGGAAACGGCTTATCACAGGCGTCTCCACAGTTTGGTGCATCACAGGTGAACAATTTTTCCGATTGGAATGTCTTGAGCTGAAAAATGTAAAATTTAAATTTTTGTCCTAGCACCAATGCGTAGGGAGTTTGGCTACTGACTAATGCATGTGAGAAAAGGTCCCAGCCAGCCATGCTAACCAAGTTGGCAGGTGTCAAACCACGAGGTGTCTCAATACAGCCTTGGCTTTATAACCCCACAGTCCAGAATAGGGGCACCAGTACTCTGCAAAATGGTTTGTTTGCTAGTCCCAGATAGGGTACTGTGATGGTCACCACCAAAACATTTAACAAAAATACATAAGTAAACTTTAAACACTTGTGTTACCTCTAATGGAAACAATATAATTAAAAAATAGTTTTCTTCGCATTTTTGTCAGGTTTTAAAGACACTTACTGTTTTACACTTTCCTTCTATGAAGTCCTTGGTTTCGCTGTATTCAGAGTATTCGCCACATGTGAGTAAAACTACTGTTACGATACTCAGGATGATGTAGGCTACGGCTAAAATTAACCCATTCCTTCGGGACCACCTAAAATATAGTAAAGATTAAATTAAAAACTATTGTACATGTATTGGCGACATTTTTCAATGAAATTAGTGAAGCAGGGCATACAATGGTTGGATAGTTATGTTTGCTGGAAGCAATGCAAGAGTGTGCTTCATGTTGTGATCTTCTTGAAACAAGAGCACAGCACGAATTTCTTACTGATTTTCTTATACTCAATTGATGTGTTTCAAATGTGATGTAACTACCAATATATAGATTACTACAGTTGGATATGCAGCTGATGCACCGTTTTTTTTTTATGAGAAATCAGCCACATTTGTGCCGAGAATACAATATGGTTTCTTGCAGAAAAGTTAATTAAACAAATGGTCCCTGGTGGTATAAAGATATACAATTTATAAAGAGGTTTAAGGAGACGAGCACTTTTTTCAAGCCATTGATTATGTCCTTTCCAGACAGAAGCTGCAGCAGACAAGCAGCTTCACAGCTGAACCATGATATTGCAATGGAAATCCCCGAGTTCTATTTTTAGCTATGTTCCTTTACGAATGTCAGACAAGATGTGCTGTCACAATTACTCATTCTCAATTTTCAAAGTGTAACCAGCAACAATAAATTAATTGACTGCAGCTTAGTCACATCTAAACAAGATGTTATCTTACTTTTAGTAAAAAAATTCTTATAAAACTCACAAACTGAAAAATAGGTTGAATACTTATTTTTAGTTCAGCTGTATTTTAGTTTAGCTGTATTTGTTTGCAGCATGTAAAAAAAACTTAAAAGAGATATACACCTCGATCGTCTATCGCCAGAACAACCGCAACATGTGTCAGGTTTTGTCCAAGAAGAAACAGATACTTGTGGACCATGCTGCAATAAAATATAACATTCTTTTCATTAGCACATTTCAATTATTCGAGGTTTTAATACACCAGATCATGAAATTACTATTGAAAGGTAAGCGCCCCTCAACAATTTAATTTCATGCTAAGCTAATTGTCGAAGGGCGTTTAACTGTCAATAGTAGTTTCATGATCTGGATGTAAATTTCGGTCTATCGAAGCATCGAAGCATTGCATTCGAATTTGCTTTGGAAAAGTCACCTGTGTAAATAGTTTCCTCTTTCTAAATTTTAATTTTTTTTTAAAGTAATGTGCTTGTTATAACACACCTGCACGACAATGACTTGTTGTGAGGGTTGTTGTTGTTGTTGTTGTGGAGTAGATGACTGTTGAGTATTACGTGAATTATTCGTTCCTTGGGGGGCTACATAGTTAGGATTATATTGAGCTGTAAACAAATAATAAAACATAATTATTATTCGCAAAATATGTACAGATTTTACCATAAGCCAGATCGCGTGGTTATTGCTTTATGATTATATTAACCATAGAGATCAAACACCAAAATGTTTCTTAGTTTGCAGTGCACCCCACATTAGTATACACTACTAATGTAGACGTCCTGTATATTCTACCCCTGAAAGAAACTTATTCACCTTCCCACCATGACTAATTTTACTACAATGAAGCACATGGACATTCCAAAAATAAATGCTGACTTGTGTAATTCCTTACAAATGAATTTGTTTGTTTAAAACTAAATGGAATTCATTTTCAAGCCTGATCAATATTCATGGAGAAGTACAGAGCTGTGTGACATCCATCTTGATTGATTCTAAATTTGAAATCTAGTATATACTTGTTTTCAATGTGAATGCTAGTCAGTACTCATTTTGGTGTTCACTGTGTATGCATCACCATGACCATCCAGTGATTCACTTATTTTACCTTATAAGGAAATGTACATGAGCAACCAGGGCTTTATGTAACTGTGCTAAGTATTGACTCCGTTTTAGAGTTTTCTCAAATTCATAAATGTTGCCAGCACAGGAGGTAATGCTTAATGTCAAGATTCATCAAAGAAGGTAAACCAAGACCCATTCAAGATTCGTTGCCTCGATAAGGTGACAATGCTTTAAAGGAAAAACAACCAGCAGTAGCCACTTGTCATTTTGAATTTGACAAAGGTCTATTGAGCTATTGTCATAATGTGTCACAAGCCGGTGTAAGTATCCGTGAACTTACTTGACTCATCCAGCGGTGGAGGCGGCGGGTAGTCCGGCGCAGTAGCGGGTACCGCCCGGTAGTCGTAACCTCCCGATCCCGATGATAGTAACCCTCGTAAGTGTGCCTCGTCTGCCATCGTTTGAATATTAATGTTTTGTGCTATTGATCAAATGAAAAACGTTTTGTAATCAACTGAAATATGTAAACAATCCCATGTGAGAATATTCACGTCAGTATCATTTGTTTAATTTAGCATAATTACTCCTAATTTTAATAAAGACAAGACTTGCAGTTAGTGTTATTGTTTACATGTTTATCTGATGAATGTTCCTACCAAGATGTGTCCAACTATTCCATTTATTCCTCGAAGCTTCCAAAATTGCAAATGGCACCTAAAGCAGAAGAAGCTGCACTGTATTTGTACTGTGGCAGCAGCTTCATGTGCTGAGTCATGAATGACAACATACATTGATTGCAGCTTTACCTTAATCGACAAACCTTTAAAATTCAAAATTCCGTGTTGTGAAAGAGTCTTTACAAGAATAAAATTACTTGTCACTGCATGTTTACAAATTTATACATGTCACCATGTCATGCAAAAAATTTCTATTACATCAAAACACGGTACCTTGTACTGGCTCCCCAGATCGTGAAATTACTATTAAAAGTTAACGTCCTAATTTCAATAACTCGGCATGAAGGTCAATTGAAAATTTCATGCTGAGTTATTGAAATTTGGACGTTAACTTTTAATAGTAGTTTCACTATCTGTTTTTAACCACAAAAAGATTTTCATGTAACGTATAACATTTTTTTGGAGACAACAGGAATTCACGCTGTGCTTTTGTTCAAGTGTAAGGGTACATTATGAAATTCTATTGTTTGCCAAAAACAATAGAAAAAAATCAATAATAGGAAAAAATTAAGAGGTCAGTAACATGTGAAGGGTCAATTCTTTAAAGTTGATCTAGATCCCGTGTTGTGAATCTTCATCATAATTATTTAATTTGGCAACCACAGCGTAGTCCTAGTTGATCGCAGATATATTCCCAAACAAAACGAATGTGTATTTTTCAGTATCAAGTTTTTATTTTTACCCTGAATCAACAAATTATAATAACATACTTTGTATAAATACATAGCGGCTTATTTGGTAACCTGATTATCCCTGTTATTTTTTTTATTTTGGAATGAAAATGTTATTTGCGATGACATTTTTCAAATTCAGAAAATTGAAGAGTGCATTTAATATTTTTTTGTAACCAGAGTAGCATTGAATAAATCTCGATGGTCGTTTTCATTCAACGTTACAGCATTTTAATTCCTGTACATTGTACTAATCATTATTTTCATTCATTACATGTCACGGAATGTGATTTATGTATTCAATTTTGGCTGTAACATTTTTTCAGCAGTACAGCACAGAACTGTGAGTGTCGAAGGTTATACTGACTCGCTTGTGTCAACAAGGGCTCCTCCTCTCACCCTTCCAGCAGCTGTTATAATATCCCGACACAGTTAGCACCGCACTCAGACCGGAGATTGGGGCACAGTGGACAACAACGTTCAGACAGCGCGTTTTCATAAACTTAACAACCATCCTTTAACGCAGCAACAAGCGTTAAATGTTGTATGTTGGTTTATTACATAACGCTGGTCTGGTAGTGTTAGATAATAAACCAACATAATGCTACATTTTGTTGCATTATGAATGTGCATTAAGTTTATGAAAACGAGCTGATGGTAGCATTGATGGTAAAAAATCACTCTTAATGCCTTAAAGGATGTGCATTATGCTTATGAAAACGCGCTGAGAGTGTTAGACTGTTGGGCCCCGAGGCCAGGAACACACTACGATGCGCAATTGGTACTAACACGTGAGTATTGGTCATTGTATCAAAGTTACAAATCTTTACACTACACAATGAAATTTGCGTACTGTACATTGTTCTACAGACTGAACTATAATTTATCAGAATTGCGGACTTTTGACACGCAGCAATAAGCAGAAAGTTAACAAAACAACTCCAGGACTAGGCATTTTGTCCGGAGCATCTCCAAGTTAATTGATATGATTTACCTCAATGAGAGACAAATCCCACCGAAATCTGCCAGGACCGCTACAGAGTACAAAGGATCAAGGAACACTGATTTTTTTCTTCAAATCTACCCTAGATCTGCCTGGACACCCCCAACCCCCAACGGATGTGATGAGTGCGACAGATGTTTGTGGATTGGATTGATGTCGTGATAGACTCTTTACCAGATGGCGCCAATCTATGTTTTTTTCTCAAATAACGCATATAAAATAATTTCATGAAGCTGGATTCTGAGGTATCGACGGTTGCAGTTGATGTGCTTCCAACTCCTGTTCTTGCATCTTCCTTTTCATAGACTCGGATGGAAAACCACAGCTGTGCCCACAAAACTTTACTGCCACAAATATGAGTATCCCAATAGCAATCATTTCTAGGGATCCGTATAACAAAGTCGTTATGGTCGCTTTATAATGTACGCCTTTAATATTACCCTCCTTGGTTCTCTGGAAGTGTAGTAACATTTATATTCTTTGTTAGTAATTAGGGCTCCCCGTTTTGTAAAGTCGCTTTCTGTTTCATGCATGCATTCTCCCCTCGGCCTGTATGAGCACTGTAATCGTAAAAGCGTATTCGTACGACATTAGGATACGGCCTCTAAATAGAATATTTTGACTCTGGGGAGATTAGTTTACAGATTTTCCAACTGATGTCAGGCCAATTTGTTATGGTATGCAATGATGCATGTAGGCAATAACATAGAGACAATA
>JBCAUI010544759.1:0-10652 GCA_038406195.1 Haplosyllis anthogorgicola
GGACATAGGTGCATGTGTGTGTAAAATATGAAGTCTCTATGATCAATAGTGTGCTCAGGGCAGCTGTGCACAGACAATGCCGGCCGACAACGACGCCGGACGACAATGACGGACGACGGACAATTCATGATTCTAGGCTCCTTGGCCAAATGAGCCAATATACTGAGCTGTATTCTGTTACATTCACATCAAGCATACTTAGGATGTCAGTTCCTAAATTTCACTGTTATTCATACATATTTAATCGCTCGATTTTTACAAATTAAATATTTGCAATGCAATACTGTAAACTGCATACAACTTACCTTTTGTGGTGATTGCGATTCTGATCCCTTTTCTTGTTCTTTTCTTTCAAAGTGCTCCAGGAAGGCTGGACGGTATGGACCAGAGGAATTGCTGTGCTCTAAAAGTGTAAATAACCAACATTGAAAGGATATTCAGTTATCGATACAAAACAATACAGCTATTGACAAGTTCTTAGCAGATTTTACAACTACCTCTCTCCATTTCAGAAAATTTAACATATGAGTTTATCAATTGAATGGATGATTAAGATAGTTAATCAAAGTTTCTTCATAATACGAGGCCAAAATTTCCTTACTGCAGAAGAACAGTTAAAACGTACGTTTCATTGTAGATTCCTCGTCATCAGTATCATTGATAACCATTGTTCCCAACTCCGAGTCTACCAATGTGTTTGCTTCACTGTTCACCACAACAGTTCCGCTCTCGCTACGCACCATTGTATCTGCAGGACACCAAAATAATATGTATGAACAAACTTACAAGATTGGAACTGCTGATGCTTTTTACTAATGAATTAAGTAAGAGATGGATTTAATAACTGTCTGTAGAGATGGAATTGGACCCCTTGAACAAGCTGGAAAAGTGAAAAATTCAACAGATTATGCAACCTTTCCGACAGCCGGAAAATCAAGATGATTTTTAGAAAAAGTCATTTCCGGCCATGGCTGGAAGATTTCCATCTCTGTGTCTGTTCACTAAAGAAATGTTTTTATCCTATTAATTTACCGGAGTCTTTGGGTGCAACCATTGTCCCTGAATTTCCCTGATCCTTTATCATCGTACCACTATCAGCCTCCTCATCTTCCTGAAAGTGAATGAAAATAAACAATATATTCAACGCAAGGAATATACAGATCAATCAGAAAATACATAACTTGTAAAATCTAACCTGAAAAACACAACATATCAAAGGATTATAATTTATCCTTGCGACCTGAATGGCTGTACTCTTTTAATGCACACTCTGATCTTAACCTAGTGTGAGTTTTCAGATGTATGTTTATGTTCGAGTCTTCTGACAAATTATTCTGAAATTTCTTTCTTTCCTTTTTTGAGGTTATTTTCCTTTTAAAACATCTATTCAAGACACATGACACAAAGAAGCCGCTTAATCATTTTACGGACAAATAAGCTACGTCTTCATGCACACGATTAGTTGCCACTTAACTTGATCTATTAGCAAAATGCATGCATGGTCTTCTGGCTAGCTGGCTACATATAAAAGGACACGATCATTTGAGTATTTATCATTTGCATTCCAATTTTGGCCCCACATTATTTCCAAATATACGAAAAAACCGTTTCAAAATGCATATTATGTGCTACTTTGTTTGGGTGCAATATGCCATGTTAGATGCCAAAACTGTAAATTCTAGGTCAATGCTTTCGTATCAAACGGAGTCACCTCGGGTGCACTTGCTGGTTCTTTTGCTTCAGTATCACGTGGCTGGCGCTGTCATTCAAACAAAATATAATAAATTTCAAAATCCATTGAGGACGCCTTCTACTCTCTTTTCGTAAAATTAATAATTATTTACCATAATAATATTTACGAAATGTGCGCGAGTGTCAACTTTTTTACTCATATTCAATGTTACCTCTGAGAACCTGAAGATGTCACTTGAGTTTGATTCACGAAGTATTCATGATCACATAATACTCACTGAGTCTTCTTCATTTTGATTGGCCTGAGACTGAGCTTCGTGGATTTCCTTGGCCTCTTGGATCATCTTGTGTAAAATTGTGCACGGTTTAGCTTGTGTTATGAACTCATGCTATGAAAGGTAATAAAAGTGAAACATGAAAACAAATTTTATGATAAATTTAAACAGAAGGGACATTCTATTCCCATTATCTTTCGAATGAATGCAGTGTAATTGATACTTCATGTACACCACCAAAAAGGTGTAAATTTTTAACCTGGTAAAATATATGGAAACACATTAATCTATGTGGGCAAAGAAAATGATTTTTTGAATCCATAAAGTTTTGCTAGATTTCTATTATGCCCAGAAACAGGCTGCTACATTGTTGAATACCAATGACATATCTGTCAAATATTTTTAATTTGATAAGGCACATGTATCAGGAAATAAAACCGGTAGGGGAGGCCACGTGTAAAATAAAACCAGATACCTGCAGCAGTTCCTTGGCAGTGGCACGTTCTTCCGGATTCTTCACGAGACATCTTGACACGAAGTCTATGAACTCTGGTGACCACTTGTCAGGGTTTCTAAAGGACGGAGGCGGTTTTGTTGGTATCATGAAGATTGCCTGGAAATTAGCAAAAACGTGTGATACAAGTTAATACAAGTTATAAAATGTTGATGTGTGAAATGAGCTGAGCAATAAAGAAAGTAAACTAACTAAAAATTTGTTATGCGTGTAAAAATTGTCATACAACCTTAAAGTAAAGACATTTTCTTACCCTCATTGGGTGAATATCACCATAAGGCGGTTTACCTTCAGCCATTTCAAGTGCAGTTATGCCTGAAAACAACACACAAGTACATGTAATTAAATAAATGATTTAATGCCCAACGAAACAAAAAAATCGTTTGGGGCTTTTCCTGATCACGAACTTCCTTTGGAAGTTGTGGACACATTATTTACTGGATTCATTTGTGTTAAAAGCAAAGAAAGTTGTTACCTAAACTCCATATATCAGCTACACAATCATATCCTATCTCCTGTATCACTTCCGGTGCCATCCAGTATGGTGTACCTATCACTGTGTTACGCTTGGCCATGGTATCCTAAAACATATATAACGAAAATAGGTCCAGATGGACCTGAGATCACTTGGCATTATCAAAAAACTAAGACAATCTAATCACAATATCAAATGAATACAAATAAAGTGTTTTGGATGAAATCTCCATTATGTGATAAATGAAAAACACAAATATGGCTGCCAAATTGGAAATATATGTGGCATCAACATACTTTTTACAAGAAATAAAGAGGGTACATAGTGCATATGACTGTCAAATATGAAGTTTGTTCCATCAAATGCATGTCCAGGAATGAGGATCAAAGAAAAATACAAATATGGCTGCCAATTTGAGAATAATGGTCCCAGCAATATTATATTTGTTGGGCATTCATGGGGGGCATAGGTGCATATGTGTGTAAGATATGAAGTCTCTACAATCAATAGTGTGCTCAGGGTGAGTGTGCACAGATGTCGACGACGACGACAACAACAACAATGATGACAGACGACGGACAAATCATGATTCTGTAGGCTCTTTGGCATATATGCCAAATGAGCCAATAAACTACATCCAAATCTATTTCAATGTATAACTGTTCTGCTTGTAGTAGTTATTATGTTATGTTACCATATTTCTCCATGAAAGTAATATTACCGTGAGTTGTCCTGCAACTCCAAAGTCTGCGAGTTTGGCATGGCCCTCTGTGTTCAATAGGATGTTACCCGCTTTGATGTCACGATGGATCTTACGCCTTTCGTGAAGATATTCTAAACCCTTGAGTGTGTACGACAATATTGTTGAGATCTCTTCTTCCGTTAACTGAAGCAAGAAATAGAAACGTTGGTAAATATGAATTACAATAATGTCAAATGATTGCAAGTAAAGTTTGGTCTAAATTGTGTAAACAAGTTCATTTCAGTAAACTGTATTTTGCGGTGTAACGACAAGTTTTTGGTCATTCATGTATCGAGTTATGTACCATTCTTTTCAATTTATTCACTGATTTTGTTCACTTCAGTAGGTAGCTTTAATCAGTACATTTATTCAATTCAATTCAATAACTAGTGAAGAATGAGAGTGCTCACCGTTTTGTGTCGTAACCTCATGATGTCTGATACTGACCCTGCACCACAGTATTCCATTACGATCTGTTAAGAATACAAACATAGTGATTAGTGTTTGATTTTTTTGTTCTGGTTTTTCTTTTTTGTTTGTTTTTTCTTCTTTTTTAAATTAAGGCCTTACATGATGTATGTACATGAAAATGAATAGCTTCTCTTTGACTTAATCATATTTCACCTTATTCAATGGTGCGGTTATACTAACCCAAAGATCGGTGTTCTTGAAATAGCTTCCATAATATTTGACAATGAAGGGGCTATCACACTGCTGCATGATAGATATCTCTTTGATAATTTCTTGCAGATCTGTGTCAACTGGTACCTACAGAAACAAAGATTGAAACAATCAATTGGAATCATATTGCATAAACATAAATCTTGGTAAGTCGAATAAGAACTATAGAAACAGTGTAATTCTAACGGTGTAACTTCTCAATTTTTCAAAATTCGTTACTTAATTCTTTACTTTAGATTTACCTGTTTGATTGCCAGGACCTGCCCAGATTCTTTATGAAGTGCTTTGAACACGCTGCCATATGAACTGTAAAACAAAAGGTATGTGACATAGGCGTTTACATTTATTTCTACAGATACTGTCTGTATCAATATCAATATTAAAACAGTCAAATTTACGTCAATCATTTCATCCCAAAGCTTAATATTACAATAAAAATATGAAGATTTCCTTGTGATTTTTTACGTGTACAGAAAAAAAGAAACTACTATTGCTAAAGTATTGCTAAAGAGAAAGAAACAAAAGCAAAACATGTAAATTATCAACAAGCAACTGATTATGAGAGTATTCAAAGAGTGATAGGATACATTTTAACCATGGTTATTGGAATTACGACTATTTACCTGTGAAAGAAACCACTCCGTCTCAGAGTACACAGGAAGTACATTCTAACTCAAAGGGCAAAAACCTTCATTAACTTGGGCCAACTGACCTCCGTACAAGATAACCTGGCTTTGGTGTTCACACCAGATACTTTCTTCTTGATATACATGAGCATTAGCGGCCTTGTATTTACTTGGTGATGATAGAGGTCGTCTAGGGTTCAAATACATGTATGAAGCACAAATTTAACTACCCATCTTATTCTTCAATATGTTGAATATGATCACATATGACCGTCTTTCTTTTTTAATGTACACAATACAGTACATGTATATAAATATGATGCTAAATATGATCACATACAGCTATCTTTTGTTGTAATGCACACAATACTATACATATTTCTATATTTTTGTGAGGTGATTAACAGGAAATAAATAAGCATGTGATGACAAAAAAACCCGATTGAAATATTTTACTCATCTGTACCAAAAGTTGCAAATTGACAGTGAAAATTTTGATACAATTCTTTTTAATTTCTTTTTAAACAGTCTTTAAACCCAAACTGCTGTTCATTTCAAATTTGGATCATGAAACATTCGGATACCGGACAACCAATACATAAAGCCCATATTAAGTGACTACACCGGCACCGTCATGCCGCCTATCAGTTTTAGAGGCTCCTGACTGAACAAATTTCTACGATTCTTACCCTTCTCCCAACTTTTCCAGGAGGTCAAACACCTCTTCGGGTGGACGTTTCAGCGATTCTTCCGACAGGTAAATTATTCTGGAGAATTGCGTTGTAGAATTTTATTTAAAAAAAAAAAACCAGTTAGTAAAAAGCAACAAAACCATTTGAAAGATGTTGGTAGCAGTTGGAGCAGCAGGCAGGGTAGGATCTCCATTTCAGATCGTCAGCAACGCATGAAGAGAAGAAACAATTAGTAAGAGATAAAAAAGACACAAATGCACATGGACCACACACTATCATAACACAACAAACTGTCACTGTTTCTAGAACTTTCCAATTTGTACGGTAAATATATTCCATTTTATAAATACTGTGAGGGCTTTTTTACAAAAAAAAAATTAGCGGCAACCGTCTCAGTCCCGTCTCTCGGATCGGTAGTTAACCATTTCGAGGGCAGCTGGTACCCATACTTTGGAATAAAGATAACTCTGATACCCATCAAGTCATCTCATCTCATTGATAAAAAGGCTATGGTGAATTTCAAACTGACGATTAAGTGAATCAATACAATTCGCACTTAAGTTATAGAAACAATCACAGGCTACAGCATGACAAACGGGTATGCACTTCGATCTCTTACCCTCTTCCAATTTTACATATAATATCAAAAACTTCATCTGGTGACAGTGCCAAATCGTTGTCATTCAGCTTCTTCAATCCACTATATAGAAGTAAAGTACATCACATGTAAAATGAAGACAATCATGAATAGCCACCTCTCAATAGATTTATCATTTTAACAGTAACTATTTAAATTGACCATGGCTAAGGCCTACAGCTGTTAAGAGAAGTATTCTGGACAAGGTAGATATGTGGACCAGATGATATTTCGAGAACCATTCTCGATATAGACTATTTGCGATTTCACTTTTCATTGGGAACAGAACAAAGTCTTTAAATTTACATGTAGACTGTACAGTTGAAAAACAAGTTGATGCACACAAACACTCTTAGTTGTAGGAGTATACATTTATGCTCACTGAGTAATTTTACTCAAGACTCTAGATGGATCTATTCACTTGTTAGCTATTTTTCGAAAGATTCTCATATTTCATTGCTTTCAACTTACCTTCCACCAGACATTTTGGCGATCTATCAATATTTCCTACTAACAGGATACTTCGTCTTTATTACAACGGTAATTTTACATTTATTTGACCTCCATAAGTGGGATTAAAATCGTAAAAAGTCAAAAACTTCCCCTCAAAAAAATTCACACCGGAAGTTGATTATTTCCAATCTCGCAGAAAATCTCAACAAAACGGGATTTTGAAGATAAATATTTTGTATAAAATTCGAGTAGTTATAGTGTTAGTACTGTGCTAACATAAAAGCTTTGTTTAAAATATACGGAAGTGAGCAGATTTCAAACTTTCACGTAAAATTAAATCTGCAAAATTTCAAAGGTCAAGGTTGTGCGGTCATGTGATCCCGCATCCCGCATTTGTCCGTACAAATTTGACAGGTCTAAAAGGGGTACTGCAAGATGTCTCTTTCCTTCATTCCGAAAATGGAACAGTTGTCATCAAGAGTAATAAGGATACTAGGATGTAATCCTGGACCATTTACACTTCAGGGAACTAACACATATTTGGTTGGAACGGGGGATCGGTGAGTAAAAGTTGATGCTCTGAATTTAGTATTCATTGAGAGCGAAGTCAAAGTGCATGGGGAAAATTTTAGTAGATCTAAATCTATATAAAATGGATTAAAATTGTAAATGGGCTCCTTGATATCGCTGTAAAAGTACTTCGTGTTGCTTATTCCAATTGCCAACTTAAGTTTCCAAAATATTTCCGGAATCGTGCTCTAAATTACGATCTAATTATCGCGAATGTACCCCCAAACGTTTTCATTTTTTAAGGAGGATTTTAATAGATACTGGAGACAAAGATAAACCCGAATACATTACAAATCTGAAGCAAGTACTTGATGAGCATAAAGTGTCAATACAAGAAATAGTACTAACACATTGGCATCAAGATCACATTGGTGGCACACCGAGTATCTACAAGGATATTTTGAAAGGTTTGCTTTCGATACAAAAGAGAAAAATATTTGACCCTCATGCATCAGCAATGAGGGTCAATGTATGACCAGGACCCCCCCCCCCCCCTCCCGAAGTGCGTTAAATGCAAAATACGACACGAGTAAAACAAGCAAAATGCATATTAGATAATTACACTAGTTCATAAAAGTAACCATCAAGAAATTCGAATTTTGTAGGTTCAGCTGTACCAGTGAGCAAATTCATACGTAAATCAACTCCGGATGAATATTTGGGGATGAAATACACCTTTGTACATGATGGGCACACATTTTCCACTGAAGGGGCCACTTTGAAGTAAGAGTGTAATACATGTATTGTGTACATTTCAATTTTTCCCAAAAGACAAATATATGTTGAAAAATATGCAAATAAGCAATGACATGCCGTGAAATTAATTAGCCCACATGTAATCAGGACCGACATTACGAAATTCAAATGACGGTACACAAATAAGATTATCAATAATTGCATGTGAACAATTTTAGAGAAAAGTTACTTTTATGTTTTCAGAGCACACTTTACACCAGGTCATGCAGATGATCATATGTGTCTTCATTTAGCCGAAGAAAATGCTGTTTTCTCAGGTGATACAGTCCTTGGTGAAGGAACTTGTGTAAGTGCTGTAACGTTGATTTAAAATCCCATCAACAGTGCAATTCAGTTAAGAATTCAGTTAAACGTAAATTACTGCAAAACATAATCATCCCGATTTTACTAATACATGTACAAATAAACGTTGTTTCTCTTAACAGGTTTTTGAAGACCTTTATGATTACATGAAGTCTTTGCAAAAAATATTGTCATTGAAACCGGACTTGATTTATCCTGCACATGGAGCCCTTGTTACAAATCCTGCAGAACACGTCACTTATTATATCAACCACAGAAATCAGCGAGAAGCACAGATAATGGCAGTTTTAACAGATAACTCAACAAAAGCATTAACACCAATGGAATTAGTCAAAATAATTTATGTGGTGTGTATTTAAGAATTTGTTTACTTGCAAAACAATTGTGAAAATTTTCTATTTAACTGCATCTCGTCATAATTTGCATTTTCTAATTGTACCCCACCACTACTTATTGATATCGCAATATCGATATTGATATCGCAATTTGTGCGAACGAAATGTGCTTAACCAAATCATCGGCAGAACTTCAGGGTCTGGGGCATGTGCTTCCTCCCCTACGGCTAGAATTGACTTCTTTTTGAAAATCAAGACTTTGACATACACTCCTCCCCGGATATATAGATATCGCTTATATTGATATCCCACTTATATCGATACAATCTCTTGCAGTCAGTCAAATTAAAATATATGGATATTTGTTCCGCTTATATCGATATCCCGCTTATAGCAATACAATTTTATGTCGCCAAATTTATCGATATAACCGGGGAAGAGTGTACATAAAAGATATACAAAGATAATTTATTGATTTGGTATTTAGATTTGCTTATCTTGTACTGTTGTACTGACGAGGGCTTTTTGGTTTGTTGGATAACATCAAATTCATTGAATTCTTTCTTTTTTAAGAAAAAGTATCAATTGATAAGTAGTAAAATTTTCAGCTTGATCTTGTAAAGTGACAAACGTAATATTGTCGTGGAATGTAAATGTCATGGGCAGATTTTCATGTCGTTACCTAAACTTTGTCTGAAGTTCTAGTTTCTAATACAGTAGAACCTGTTTTTAGGGGCCACCCTTACCCATGATGTAAATTGGCCGAAAATGACATGTGGCCTCACAAAGCAGTGATAATTTTAATGATTTATCTTTGAGAAAATATTGAAAAAAAACCCCGTAATGTTGGCCGTAAATGACAGGTGTCTACACAAAGCAGTGGCTTGTTAAATTAGGCTCTTTATATAATAAAACCTGCCTTAAGCGGAATCCTACCTTTTAGGACACTTTCCGCTGTGTATCTTTCTCAAATCAATATAAATGAACCTGTATTGACAGACAGGGCCTTATTTTAACATTTTTGGGCGGAAAAATTTCAGTGTCGCTCAAGACAGGTTCTACCTTTATTTCTCAAAGGATAAATTTTCGAATCCACAGGGAATGTAACTCAACAAATAGAAACCCTCTGGCCTTAATTGTTGCGCACATTTGTACGTGGACAACGTCGATTCAAAAGGCAGATGTTGCAAACGCGATCTATTCAGACAGCTGTATTAAATTGCTTCAAGTGTGTTGTCTGTTGGTTACATTCAAAGATTTAAAATGTCAATTTTCTGTTTGCTTTTCGAGAGTGTTTCGAAATTGATTATATTTGTGTAATTCTATCTAGAAAATTGCTAAAATGTGATTTTACAGTTTGTACATAAGGCACGTGAAACTGAAATGACACAGCCTTCTTGCCGCACAGATAGCAAGCTTACAGTACAAAATCCTGTGCGCCATCCTTGCCACTCCGATGTCGGTATAGTTTGTTGCTACATTTGTGTTTACCTATTCACTTTCTTTTTTTTGGGGGGGGGGGGGAGGGGAGGCGCCAAACACATCAACCCTCCAATCCCACAATCCGCCTTTGGCTCTCAGCATCCCTATCTGTACTCGTGTATCCCTAAATTTGCCACTGTATTTGACTCGTTTTTACTTGTGGAAAGAAAGGTTGCTACAATGCCTGCAAAAGATTTCTTGTGTGTTAAGCACAGGATACACATACATACAATTGTAAAGGCACAGAATGGTTTCTCCCTGGTTCTCCCTCTAGTTCGCGAACAGATAATGCTAACTCAGTAGGTTAACATTAAAAATAATTTATTGTTCAAGTCTGTAGACCTTACAGGTGACACAGAAGGTCTCTAGCCTGCTGCCTGGTCCCAAATCCTCTTCTTCTCCTTCTCTCTGAGGGCTGG
>JBCAUI010544770.1:0-10652 GCA_038406195.1 Haplosyllis anthogorgicola
ATTCAATTCCCTCATGTTATTCCAATACAAACTGTGAACATGACCCGTTACTATCTATTTGAAATAAAAAGCCACTTCGCGACATAAATATACATGGGGTTTTTCATGTTATGAAGAGGTTCAAAACAGCTCTGCACTCAGCAAATAACAATATTTGGCACTAAATATAACTAGTCGACTAGTCTTGACTAGTAATGCACCCGACTAGTCAACTAGTAAAATTACTAGTCGTCTCAGCCCTACAAGGAAGAAAGTCGAACCTTGAGTTTACATGGTTGACATAAAGTGTCAATTAAAACTTGTGTAGCTGGACAAAACGTCCATTAAAACAATTCACATGTTTTGTGTCCATCCGTCTAGACCTTCATGTAACAACGAGGAATTGGAAATCCAGTTCCAAGAATATTAAATCGGCATACCGATCGTGTTTAATAATAATAAAGCGTTAAGCCCTTAACCGTGATCAGTAGTTCGAAACTGACTAACCAATGCTTGAAAATCAATAGAGATGTGAACTAGATATGAACTGGCTAGAATTATCCTAGCGGCTAAAGGGTCTATCACGCCGCCAAAATCTACCACGGAAGAGTGAACAAGTTTGAATCGAGTTCACAGCCATGCATCCTAATTTTCCAATTTGACAGGTTCCTGGTGCTTTCCTGGTTTTGACCTCATGGCTGATTTTGCTTACCCATCAATGTAGTCTATCGACGCATGTGATAGACTAATAAAATCTCTGGTCTTCAAATTCAGTAGCAGAGCCACCCCAGGTCCAAAATAGGGGTTCCAATGGCTCATCAAATTGCACTCTGGTGCTAAAGAAGGAGATAATAGTGTCTTATCACTGAACCTTTTAACACGCAAGCTTAACTTCTACTCAAGAAGCAAGTGCCAAGAAAGTACAGTAGCTGTTTGATTTTCCGTTCACACAGGCGAGCACACAACCTCGGGTGCGAACATCGCCAATATTAAAGGTAAAAAGAAGTGCGTATGTACCGTTCGACAGTCGCGATAAATCTTCAGTATGAAATGTAAATACCTGAATAAAATCTACATGAAAAACTACAGACCTCAGGCCACAGAATCCCGAATATTCTACACTAGGCCTATTATATTTAATCATTTGGAATACATTGCACCAACAGGATTTTCAAAGTATGGCGATCGGAGAAAAAATGGAAATAGAAATTGAACTTGGCCCCTAAAAAGCCAAACTATCATAAATAAAAATAAAATTTGTTGAATAGACTTCCAACTGATTGACTCTCCATGGCTACAATGCCACCGTATTTTGCCGTGCATAATGTTTTTTTTTTTGAAGTCCCAATTTCAAAGCGCGGCGGGTAATGCAATCCAAACAATTAAATAAAAAAAGGCTTTGGAGCTGTGCAGCTCGTTCGGTGGATCTCCTGTTTATTTTGGGTTCCTCTTAAAAAGGCTTTGCCTATTGACCCAAACATCTTGACGAGAATCAAAGCAATTGCTGTAAGGACTAGCTCGTGTAGATGCCTCAGGCCTCGGATAAACCTAAAGAATTACAGCTGCACCAATTTGGGCAGGTTTTGCAGCTGCCTGATGAAAGCTGTTGAACATTTGAGGCATTATCAAAATCATGATCAAATTACGACTGATGTTCCCCAAAGCTTCATACACCATATCTTTCTTAACTTAAAAGAACTTGCAGAAAGAGTTTATGGTCGCTCCATGCGTGGGCAGAACGCTTTATTTCTATTTTGGTTTCTTGATGCTTTTGGTAAAACAGCTATTCTATTATTCATTTCTTGTAGTACAAAAACCTAATAGAAGCTTCTTTGCATGTTTATTCAGGCAAATTGTATGCATGTATTTATGTTTCCTTTGGCAACAACATGAAAGGGATTTGTGAATTTACAATAAACACTTCTCTCAAGTTGTAATCAAATTTCTGATCTCCAATTATCAAATTTGTGCGTAATATTTATCTCTTTCTCTGCTTTCAGGGCGAATGCAGAAACAATGTATGTTTCTCCAGGTTGAGACGCTGACGCAGAGACGCCGAAGTATATAGTAGCCATGTCACCTGAATGCTCCTCACGCAGTTGATCTGGGAGAAGATGGCTCCACCTTTAAAGGAATGACAACACTACGCGGCTTCACACAAATCAACACTGTAAAGCGCCTCCAGTATGATGCGAGGTTTTTGGAGTGACGCCACATAAAATCCGACAGACATAGACATTGAAACTTCAACAGCAAGTAAGTGACAGATGTACCGTGGCTTTGAAACCCATGGGCAGTCACCCAAAGTCCAAGAGCGCGAGTACCAGTGTCCCTGAAAATGGATCTCCGTCTACAGTATTTAATTAATTTTTGGTACCTTCAGTGCTTCGTTGAGCCCCTCTAATTCCTTGTCCACGTTTTGTTCCGCAATGTCTCTGGATCGCTCGTGGAGTTCAATTCGTTTCTCTAATGTCATTTTGTCTGTCTTGAAGGCAAGTGCAAGGCTGATAAACTTTTCCTGCAAATAGAGGAGTAAAGTGATGTACTGTGGCCTTAATCCGTCAGCCCGTGAATTATCATTTAAACTGCCGACTGATTGGTTTTTATTATATTTGGCTAACAGCAAGGGAAGTATGGCATATTACTTTGGACAGGTTTTTCATTTTTCCTTATCAAACCAATCTAATTTTGTTGTAAAAAGGCCGGGTCTTTTAGTTATTAGATTGGATTAGATTACATTGACTCGATTTTTTCGGAATGGCAATCGTAAAATAAGTGAAATCCACTAAATAACAATAATGTGCGGTGTTACGAAATGTTGGTGCAACATGCAAAAGGACAATATTTTCCCATTAACATTCACTTTTGCCTGAAAATCCCATTTTATTATTTTCTCAAATCTAGATTTTTTAAAACGGCGGGTACTGTAACCCAACAACTAAACACTCCCCGCCTCAGTGCAATTTCGTCCTGCCAAAAAGCTTTCCAAAAGTGAAACTCGAAATATGACATCTCTGACAGACATGTATCGATTTCCATGGTTTATTAAAGAAAGTCTTACGGAGCCTTCTCTCATTCTGGCTGATGAATTTCCAAATGACATTTTCATGTTTACTTTTCCGGAGCTTTTTACTTATGAAACTTGCAATATTCGATTTGGTTCAAAGAAATAGTTTTCGCTGTTAGACCTACCTTTTATATTTGATTAATTGAAAAGTGCCAATATTTTGTACTTTAAATAAAGTTGTTGAGAACTTATCAATGAATGCCCCAAACTATCAATACTCAGTGATATACAGTGCACCTCGCTTAACTCGAACACGGATAACACGATTTTCGGCTCAACTCGAACCTTTTCAGACATCCCTTTTAGCACGTTTTCTATTTAAATTTGACTCGCTAAGTCGAATTTCTGCTTATCTCGAACCTTTTTAGCCTTGCGAAAGCGAGGATTCTGTGATGATAGAGATCTAGAATTGACAGATTTTATGAAATCTTCGAGTGTTTGACCCCCCCCAAAACCCCATGCCTTATATGGGTGCCAGAGGGAAAATGCATTTTCAGCAGTTTTGGACTCAGTGTGCAAAGGTGTGAGACCGGACCCCGCCCCATCTCATGTAGTTGACTACATAGAGTGGGGCTGTAACCGACAGGTTGTCTATCTCGTTCGAGTTTCCCATAAGGTTCGAGTTAACTGGGGTGCACTGTATATCTTATCTACACGGTTCCCTAATTTCTTATGCCCGCAGTCTCATATTGAATATATTTGGTGATGTGTACTGATAACTGAAATAATCATACCTCCACATCTGCTTCAGACATTTGCTCAGCACTGAAATAGAAAGAGAGAATTGATATTACACTTGCCATTAAGATATTTCATTTGTGTCCATTAATATTCATGAGGGCATGTACAAATAGAAGTGTTAGCACAAGGTGATTAAACTGAAGTGCCATATCAACTTGATTATCCTGGCTCAAGGGTCTTATGATTGTGGTTCCTGTTTTATGAAGGTAAAGGGCATTTTTATACTCACATATATTTAAAAA
Source organism: Haplosyllis anthogorgicola (assembly GCA_038406195.1). Lineage (NCBI taxonomy): Eukaryota > Metazoa > Annelida > Polychaeta > Phyllodocida > Syllidae > Haplosyllis > Haplosyllis anthogorgicola. The sequence goes on from JBCAUI010544770.1 coordinate 4,030, forward strand.
AGACATTTAAATCTAAACTTTAATTTTGAAGACGTTATTTTTTTTTGAGAAAAATCACGACATTCGTCTACTCTTTTAACTCCAAGTTAAAAATTCTATCTAAACCTACTCTAGTCACACTTGAAAAGCTGGAATGACTAAAAACACCCTATAAAAGTCTACAGAAATACATAAAAATTACCTTTCCGATTAAAAAGAGAAAGGGGAATGAAAACACCGCAAACAATTAATAACTGCAACTACTGTAACGATATACCTATTATCTATATACAAATCTTTGCATCGTTTTTAGCGTAATGAATCAATAAAATACAAATAAAAATGTATTTTATGGACTTGCTGCAAGAAGTTCTTTTCAGATCTTAGAATCTAAGACCAACGCAAGAATCCCTGACTTACCCGTATGGGCAGAATGTGTGAGTATCATTATCACTGAAACAAGATGTTACTTGTGCATGACAACGTGTCACGTTGCCTTAGGCAACGGTACTTGAACGTTATGTACTGAACGTATATTAGTCGCAGTTGTAAACGTGTTTAAAACGTTACGCTTTTACAAGACGGTACATACGTGGACTGTCAAATTACCTTTAAGCTCTTAAATCTATCTTTATGCCTTAATGACTACACCCTACTTGTGTAAGGGCTACTTTACAAGAGAATTTTGTGTTTAACAACATACGTAAATGACATAACAAGCAATGGTCCTTTATGCTTTACATATGACTGCTGTGTATGAGAGCACTTGATGTTCGCAGGCCTTGAGATTGATGAACAAACATATTCTGATATTTGAATGTAAAGCATTTTTTTTACCTACGGGCCCTGAGGGCTTCCATTACTACACTATGGAATCTGGCCATATTGTCAATGGATCCAAGGTTCCTATAAACTGACTTCTTCTGTGTACACAGTTAAAAAACTATGCACGGATGCAACCTATGCACGGTATGACCAGTTCTTTAACATCCACAAATGTCCAACGTCCCTGTGAACTGTTGTCACTGCAAGACAGATTCTCCATCAAAAATTTATTCCATGCCATAAAAATTTCCTTCCACTTTGTTTCTCTGGCACTTTTATTACATTGCCTCCGTTTCAAGAATACAAAGTCATCTTGTAGGAGGCGGCTTCTTTGCTTTGAGGCACTGCATATCCATATTTGCCTTTCCTACCATTCGCGATCTGTCAATGTGATGGAATTACTTGTACGACATTGCTGTCATGAAACCCTCCTCACAACATCATCTTTTCCTTCCCTTTTTGCTCCAAAACACGATCGTTTTGACTGGAGATACTGAAACATAAGGACGATAATCCATACATGCCAGGAACTTCTTTGTCTCTGTGATTTTTTTTCAGCATGGAGTAAATAAATCAATGTTCATGGTCGTTACATCCACATAATCATTTACATCCTTAAGAAACATTTCCTGTTCCAATTAGATAATGCTATAATAGAACCAAATTTGAAACACACATCTTGAAATGTCTCCTAAAGTATTCTCTATGCTGTGCTTGCTTTTTTGCCCGGAGTAGTAACTACGCTATGACTTGAGCAGCAGTTTAAGCCGTGCAGTACTGATTAGGAAGTTTTAGAACTCATTGTAATTGATCCCACGTTATCCGGAGATCCTGATATCAACTATACATGCATTGCCACACAGAATCACGATTTGTTTTCAACACTCACTCGTAGGTTGATGTTTAGCGGTGCAAAGGTTAAACATTCAGATATTTCACTAATGCTTAACGCCAAGTTTTACACTCCTTACATAGTCTAATTACATGTGTAACAAATTACATTGTAACAATGTCCCAGGATGATGACTTACAATTTTTTTCATAAATGAACTGTACAGTGTTAACATGCATCGGACTGGCTTGTTAATTTCGGCTAATGCGTATAATTTACCAACATGAACCTGAATTATCCTCGAAAGGATTACCACAGTTAGGCCAGACTTTTTTTATTTGTTGGATAATGTATCAATGGAGGAAATTTTTTGGAGTGGCGATCAAAAAAAAAAAGATTTTGCTGTATATTTTGCTAATTTTGATTAATATTCACAAATTTAATGAATAATTTTTCCAAGCAATGTTCATCAAAGTGATGGAAAGTTACAATTTTGTATTATTTGGGCTCTGATTAGTTTTGGTTTTGTTTTTTTTTTGATTTCTTGATTTCTGAGAGCGGCGGGAAACGTAATTCAACAAATAAAAATAAGTCTGGCCTTACCTCGGGAAGAATATAGCTTTGTTAGCACCCTTTCTTTTTGATTCAAAAGTCTCATGATTCATCCAAAATTGGCTTTCACAAATAAGGTGCCTTAAGTATCGCTTCTAAATTAAGTCACATTTTCTCTGTACCTGCCTTCCCCCTTCTCACGGTTGAACTAATTGAATCCACAAAAGTATCTTAGATTGGCTGTTGTTCATGCAGAAAAAGGTTTCATCACATGTAATCCTGGTAACATGCCAGATCAATAGGGGATCTGGATCCCGCTTGGCAGGTTGCTACTGTACCACCTCATTCAAATATACACTCAATTGGGAAATTTAAAAGCTTGAACAGACAATTTTAGCCTCCATTTAACCGCCAAGAGCACCTCAGTTAAATGCTTCTGGTCTAGAAACTAGAAACCAATGCAACTCTAAGTACAAAATTGTGTTTAGCCAGCACTTCTTACGGACAAGCGGAATGTGACTTAAGACCTAAAGAAATTAAAAGTATACGCCAGAAACATCAATGACTTTTGGAAACCACCAACCTTATTTATTTGACATGAAAATCATAAATTGCCATATTAAGCTAAGAATACTTTGGCTTCATAAAGTTTTATCTCCTTTGTATTTCGACACCAAGCCATTTTGAGGTTTTTATAGCCAGTGGTTCTATGCAGGGAACCCATGAATTTGGAAACTGTAATATCCAGTGACAAAAGCTACTGCACAAACTTGAATAACAAATACCCAGATCAAGCACAGTGGGAATATTAGGTATCTGCAGAATTCTGATTTCAAACAAAAGATAAACGAGTTAACCAAGATTACAATTTCATTCTTAAAACGTGTGTGTGTGTGTGTGTGGTTTTTTTAAAAAATTTTTTGTTGGGACCAGGGTCCACTTGTGGGACAACTGATTACCCCCGTTATGGACTTTGTGTGATCTTCCCTGTGGGTTATAAAGCCAGGGTGGAGGGCAGGCAGCAGTGCTGCTCGAACCCAGGCAGTCCATACAATTCCACTCGTCACAACAGGTGTTTACAATGGGATGCTTAGGATGATCGCGCGTAAATGTGGGGATATTTTAATTGTACATTTTTGCAATGTAAATTTAGAAGATGTTTCTTCGACTTGGTTGAATAAACCTACGGGAGCAAGAACATAATTGACAGATCGGCGTGACAAAGTCTCAATTAAAATATGGAAATTGACTTGTGCGTGATTTAATTAGATTTTGAGATGGAGCAGCATCAGGTGATGGATCTGTGACGTAGTAATTTAGATAAAAGTATCGTGATCCACGAGTAAGTTACATCAGTATCGGCTCCATGCTTCATAAATTGTATTTTCCGGCATTATTGAATTACTTGTTACGTCATCTATCATGCTTTCCTGTCAAGAAAACCGTATTTACATGAACTGAGGCCAAATTTTGATGCAGTGCTTCTTTTCAAAAGATCAAAATTTAATTACAGCTAAGGAAATGTTATGCAGAAAATTACATGTATTATCATTATCTAATTTGAGAAGGTAACTTTTACGGTTACAAAACTTTCCTTACGAGGTTTTGACGAAAAGACTTACCCTTTGTACCAGAAATTTTGGACAGGGGTGCCTCGATTAAACTGAGGGTGTCCCAGTTATGGTAAATACGGTATCCCAAGCCTAAAACAGAACGGCGCATAGCTACACATAGACTATATTGCATCTTGAGGTGTGTGGGTGCAGAACCAACTTCCTGGGATGCGGACCTTGTAGTTTACATGCCACAGACAGAAAATGGTCCATAATAAAACCGTTCAATAGATTTATCAATATAGTAGACCTTCAATCTTCGGTATGATACGGTTATTTGAGTGAACGTGATCAGTAGGTTTGTCAGGTTTATATCCAGAAACGCCTTTCTGGTTTATTTGTTTATCCAGTTTTTGTGAATAGTACGTTAAATTGCGTGGGATTTTTTGTGAGATGTATATTTAGATGTCATTTTAACTTAAAAAATACATACAGAATAAATTCCTACGAGTAAGTTTGTATACAACAATAAATCGAGATGTATATCTCAAAACAAATAACGTGCAATTTGTCATCCCCAAAAATGGATGGACGTTTCTGGATATTATTCTGACAGAGCTAATTATACGAACCACAGTCGAAATTTTAACGTCATCGTAAATATCTCCAACAATACATTGTTTTTATCTTACAACTCTTGTAAAAATGTAAAAGAAAATGCAACAGCTTCAAACAGTCGTAAAGAATAGCAATTTGACAGTTTGAATGCGGAAAGCCTCCTCGGTGATTACTGTTTGTGTCATCTGAAAATTTAATTACGACCGTTCAGTTTGTGTGTAATTACTTTAACACGTTTAAGAGCCTTGTGACGCTTGTTACAAATCGACTTTCTTCCTCATGTTGAAAAATGCTGATTAACTTTGCATAGTAAAGTGAATGTGACGTCTTTCTTAATTACTTGTGTTGTTAAATATTAAAATCTTAATCAAACATGATTGTCTTTTGTATTACTATTTAAGGGATTTCCTGTACAGACACCAGTCATTTTTTTTTTTGGGGAGGGGGGTGTGGCGTTGTTGGCGTTGGTGAGGGGTTCTGTTGGATTCCGCATAACAGGAGCTGGCTAGCCAGCGACGGGTCCTCGAGTACAGTGGGACCCCTCTTGTACGGAACCGGCTTGCAAGGACACCATGCCATCCCCGGACATTTGAGCTCATAATTTAACATATTTCAATGTAATTCACCGACACCATGCCATGCACGGTCCCCGGACACCTAATTTAGGTCAATTGGCGGACAAAGATCCCAAATTTTTTTCTGTTGGAATATGAATGGAGGTAATATGTGGTGTCTGCACCCATAGCAACGTCTCATATTTGACAAATACAAGTGGCTTAAAATCATATGTTAAGGTGTAAAAACACAAAAATTGAAAATGCAATGAATTTTATATTACTATTCTTGGTTATTTATGAACATTGACCATATTTTGCAATGAGTAAAAACACTGCATTTTCACCAGATCCATCTTGCAAGGACACCATGCCATTCCCGGACACTTCTGTCCATAATTCAAAGTGTCCTTGCAAGCGGGGTCCGACTGTATCGTAGTAGAAATTTGAGACAATCTTGACGTTGCTTTGTGAAGGCCATGATAAGAATGTTTACCACCAATCATCCACCCAACAGCGGTTGCCGATAACACACTGTACAAAGCCGTAAGGGACCATCTCGACCATATATCATGATCCACTTGTTATTGATAAAGCCCTTTAGACAGAACACTGCCATACATCAACTGGGTTCGAGAAAGCAGAAACAAATCCACGTTTATTTATGGATGCTAAATAGCCCGATTGATACATCATTACCGCTCTTTTCTCCCAAGTGGCTTAACTCCGCAGCCCTGACCAAACAAAAACCATCGGACCCACTCAACAAGACAGTGCGGTAGTTTTCCCAAATAAATTGCTTCTGTAAAGTCCTTGAGATAAAGGAGTTTTCTTCCTTCCTTGCCGTGCACGGTAAAATTGACTCGCAAGAAAGAGTGCTGAAGAAGTATAGTTAATAGCGAGTTTCAGCTACCCGTTTTGCGCCAACGTGTGTAAGATAAATTCCAAAATCCCCAGACTTCAACTCAGCAGCAAACATCAAGTAACTCAGCGATGTTACGTTCGCTTTTGAAGTTAAATCTAGTGGGGTTTTTTTTACGTATTTGCTTTACTTCATATTATCATTTAATACTTCGCTATTTTAGACTTACACGTATCGGGTTGATGAAAACGTGTAAAACGTGTAATTTAAAGTCTATTATTGAACGAGTTGCATCCAGAACCGAAGCAATTGCACAGATTTAATTATTTACCGCATCACTGCAATATTTATGTGAACGTTTCTTTGTAAGGCTCATCATCAAGACAGATACCAGATCACGATCTAAATAATGGAAGCATCCGATGTACTTTGTTCATGGTGTAATAGTATATCACTGAGATGGAAATGGACCTCAATCAAAAAACCGAAAGATCACTTCATTACACAAGTTTTACAAAGGAAAATGGGCGAATATGGAAGATATAACTGCAGATGAAAAACAGGAAAAGGGTACTTGTAACAAAAAAAAGTGAAATTCAGGCTAAAACCGAATGATTTCTATCTCTGATATCAAACATAGTTCTTCAGAAGATGAAGCTTCTCGTAGTGTCTGGCTAGATTGGTTTATGCAATCCCGGTTCATTCTGCCTGTTTTATCTCAAAACTTGATTTTTTTAAAAAATCGCTTTTAGTTGCATGAAACGTTCAGAAAGTGTTGTATTATCAATTCGTTTCCATTAACCGTATGCAATAATTCGGAACAATTCCAAAGGTTTCTATAATTAGAG
>JBCAUI010544781.1:0-10651 GCA_038406195.1 Haplosyllis anthogorgicola
CAAGCTACCTTGTCGATTTAAGGGCTTTCAGACTGAAAATAGAACGATCCGGGACTAATTCAATTCCCTCATGTTATCCTAATACAAATTGTGAAGATGACTGGTTACTATCTATTTGAAATAAAAAGCCACTTTGCGACAGTAAAAATCTTCATCGTCATTTTGTTTGTTTTGTTTAAACTCGAAATCTTATTTTTTATTCCAAGCATTTTTGTTTTTGTCCTTTCTTTTCAAATCTTAGTTACGAAAAGTAGAATAAAACGAATAAAATAATAAAAAATTCACTCTTTCATTCAAATAAAAACACCATGTGTTTCCAAATGAAGATACATGAGCAAACATTTCATCTCTGGTCCATGTTTGCCAGTCATATCTGTTATTTCAATAATAATTATCTGATAGTTTTACTTACACATTGCCAAAATTAAATTGATCACTACAAGTTTTCTCCATCAGATAAGTAAAATCAGGTTTTTCTTTTCGTCAATAAAATTTCACGCCGAACTATTGTCTCTAACTGATTGAGAAAACTGTCCAGTGATACATGCATATAACGAGATTAAAGAGAACCTGTCGGTGTACAGGTGAGCCTCATGCTCTGTGCAGCTTAACTTTAGACTGTCGGGGATGGGGATCCACCTTGCAGTACACAGAATTGGTATCACGAAGAGAACAAACGAGAGAACGAAAGAACTTCACGCTGTGATTTCGATGCGCTATTGTTCAATTTCTGATACGAATTACGTGTACTTGTTGAACTTGACTCTAGTCTGCCTGTCTCATGTTAAGCTTGACTATAGTACATAGGGATAAGGCAATTAATCTTATTCATGTGTGACAGCTTGTCAAGCAACTGTATTCATGCATGAACTGATTTACCTATGTTTCGATCAGCTCTACTCATCTGTGCAAAAGACCTGACATTTCATATCAGACCAATCCATATTGATACGGCTTCTATTTACAATACGTTAACTCCAGGGTGATTAGTTGACAGAATTCCAAGCAGATGTCAGGCTAATTTGTTTTGATGTCCTTATTCCTAGTTTCAAGCACCTAGGGTCACAGATCAGTGGTCTCAATGGAACAATAAAGATCCAATATGTTCTTGATGTAAACACTGTACCATGCTAAAATGACAGCATGCATTGCATTGTTTCATGCCCCAGTTCAAACCTCACACCTAATCAATTGTAACAGTGGCCAGGTCATGCAATCATTTCCACTGCTGTGTTTATATTTTTTCTTAGTGCATTGAGATCGATTATTTCTAACAGCAGGAGTCAGCATCTCCTAAGGAGGTATGTAAATAGAAGGCAGTATCAATATGTCAAGTGGATTTTAAAGGCCTAACAGCTCCCACAAGGACCACTCTTTGACATAAATTATCCTTTGAAGTGAAGGAGCCCTGCCATTTGCTGGTTTAAAGATGTGTATTGTTGGTTCGGATACGTCTGTCTGGAAGTATTTTGATGAAATACACACCTGATACGAATCTTGCTTTTTACGTAATATATCTATCATTGTAGGAACGTGTTATTTTTCTCCTTAATGTTTCCTTATTTTTTCTCCTTATTTTTTCTTATTAATGTTGTCATCTTTACATCTCTTAGATATCTGACACCTAAACCATCACTGTCTCACCAGTCTGTCTCTGTCGGTAAGCTGTGAAAAAACAGATGAGATCAACCTGGCTATGAAACCCATGGAAAGGGTTACACGAAGTACAAAATAGGAGTAATCAACGGTCCCGGAAGGCAAACAACAAAATGATTTTTAAAAAATCGTAAAATTTCAGAGGTGAGAAAATTTCAATCTATCTGCGTGTTACAACGCAGGGAAGGTGTCAAAATACAAAAAAATCAGGCTCAGAAGGGTACGAAGTGTAGTTTGTGTTTATTGCCCGTAAGGTGCTGCCACAATTGTGGGGCGACAGAAAACTCCCATGTTTTGCCATTGCAGTCCGGCACACCATCACATCTTTTTACACTTTGTATATTACACTTTGTACCCTACTGGAAATTAATTGGTAAATAGCTTTCGTTGCTTTTTAAAATCGGAATTCCAGCACAAGTTAGTGGTGGCGAAAGATAAGCTTCACTGCAGCATGGTGCATGACCCTTTGCCTCTTTACATCCGGCGTCATATTGGAGTCTAACGTCATGTAATACATAAGGGCTGGGACGACTGGTCGTACTAGTCAATAGTCGGGTCATATTGCCGAACCAGTCGACTAGTTTTTCTGTAGTCAGCTAGTCAGAAATTTTACAATACTTTTTCGCTAATAATATGTCTGGTGAAAGTTGAGAGTGAATATTTATTCAATGCACAAAAGCTTGATCTATGAGTGTTGTCGTTATAATTATGTAAGTCATATTGCTAAAATTCCCAGCAAAACATGAAACATTTAGTTTGATGTGTATTTTGATACACATATTAAACTGTCACCCGACTAGTCGACCAGTAAATTATCTAGTCGTCCCAGCCCTTTTATACATACCAATTGGAACCGGTTAGGACTGCTGAGAGGATCAAATAATAAACGTCAAACATGAAGAACTCTCTTATTTTGGTTTCGTGCGCTTCTCTGTTACTGGTTTTATTTACAAGATAACACACGAGCTGGAGTGTGCTAACAAAACAGGCGAGTGCAACGAGCCTGTTTTGTTAACACACTCCAACCAGTTGTGTTATCTGTTTTAAACAACAAGTAATTGCAATTTGATGTCCATTTGTGATTGATTTTTACTAATTTGTTATGCAATTGTCTTGCCTATTTGGTGACAGTTTGCACTAAATTGCCCTGACCCTTCTGCTATTGTTTAAAGTCACATGATTGCATTGAAAATTCATTTGAAATAGAGGTTTCAAGAAGAGCACACATGTTTTTGGATTGTATGAAAGTTGAATTTTTATGGAATATTGCAAAAACAATTTCATAAATGGATATATTAGACATTTCCAAATGGATTATATTTGTAACTTTGTAAAAGGATTATAATTATTGAGGATAGCAGTAAATTTCATGGTAAGATTTTTAAATTGCCTTGTGCTTTTCTTTCAGTGCAGTGACCCTTATGGGCTTAGTGCAGAAAAGTTCACAGTCCACTTGCAGGGATTTTGCTTGACTCTATTGTTGAGTTTCACTGCAATTAAATTCAAATGGCAATCAAACACAACAATAGAGTCAAGCAAAATCCCAGCGTGGCTGTTAACAGATAGATAATTTTAACGCACTTGAATAGAAACTTCCCGCACGCTTTGTTTAACTGTTGTTTTATGTGAAGAAGAGAAATCCGGATCAGAAGACAAAGAAAAAGTGAAGGAAGTGGTAAAGAAATTCGCTGATGACCCAAAGTGACCTGTAAATATTAGAGCAGTATGTCCAAAAAGCTTTTTGGAAGATAGTGTGTGCCAAGTCAGGATAAAAGGAAGGTGTGTTATCTGTCGCCATGGATACACAAATGAATGGCAGGTATACGAACTGACCACACAAGAGATCCTAAGATTCCAGGAAAATCCACAACCGCCCAGATGAAACATGAACTGTGCCAGTGAATACTGTGCACAAGTCCATGGAAGTCAAGTCCAACCATCTGATCTGCGCCTCAAAGGAAGGTACTCTTATGAGACTAAAAGAGCCAGAGTCCTGGTGGATATTCCAACCAGTGAGTTTGAAGACAAAAATGGCGTAGGGCTTCGCCGAATCCCTAAAGCAGGGCCCAGAAGGCCAGAGTGTCCTCAAGGGATCACGTTTGGAGAAGAATGTAAGGTATATCGAGTGGGGAAATGGAGATGGTGTACCCACGGATACACTGACTGTCCTATGTTTATGTACAACTCAGAAAGGTCGGAAAAGTGCCTCATGGAAAACTTGACTCCATATATCACGATGGGCTGGGGTAAATGTTACGGTGAGTGAGACAGAGAGAGACAGAAATACATGGCAGACAGACCGAAATAGAGAGAAAAATGTAAACATACAGACAGACAGAGAGGGAGGTACAGAGAGAGAGAGAGAGAGAGAGAGAGAGAGAGAGAGAGAGAGACGGAGATAGGTAAAAGGAGTACAGTTGTCTTGGCAGTAGTGGATGAGGATATGTTCTGAACATATTTTATGTTTTTAGATTGTTGGTCAGAAGGACGTGGAACAATATTTGAAGTCAGCACAAGTGATGGTTGAATGTCATGAAATCCACGAGATACGAAATGTAACTGTGACTGAGAACCTGGCTGAGGCTCGAGCTCGAACTCATCTTCAGCGAGATCAGTTCATTTAGGGGTAACGTGTTTCAGCAGCATTGTCAAGTTATCTTGCCGATTTCTTTATTTATTTCTGTTCAATAGAATTTAAAATCGTAAATACACTGGGAATCAAATATAAGTATCAAGAAATCCTTTACACATTAACTTCAATGATGTTGAACAGGCAATGTTACCAAGTTTGAAGATGAGATAAATGAAGAGATTACAAAGTACATGAAGAATGCAGACGAAAAAATGGCAGTTTGATGTGGTAAGTTTGGTTTGGATTAGAAAGAATAGCACCAGCTTCTAAAATATTTATGTCAATTTGTAAATGTACGGAACAAAAGAGAGAACAAAAGAAATCTACGCTGTGCTTTTTGATTTCTATTGTTAAAATAATTTTACCCTATTTGTGCGCAAAATCCTATCATACTGCATCGGCTGACAGAGCCATCTCCAGTTGATAAGAATTTTCACCATGATGGGCGGGGCCTTGCACAATGCACTCAATACAATACTTCATAAACCAAACGTTTTTAGTCCAGACAGACAGACAGACAGACAGACACGACTGGAAATATTACATTCCCGCATAAGTGGAGGTGAACAAAACAATGCTAGAAAGGCTCAAGATCCTTCCTTCTTACTTTCAGCATTCCACAGAGAACATGGCTTTGTCTTATTTCACAGTCGGACAAGAGACCCCTCATTTTGGGAACTTCTTTTATTGTAGGTGATAAGGTTGGTCAAAGTTCCTGGCAGCGGAAAGTGGAAGATTTACTACGCTGTGTCAAAAGAAATGGACAAGTGACGTTAAATTTGCTTGTATTTGAATTCGGTTTGTGGTCGACTACATGTATAAATTCAACAAAACCATCGTCTGAAACGTCTTTCCGTTATCATTTTCTTTGGCAGTGTTACAGTTCAGAAAAATATAACCATCGCCAAAAGAAAAAACCATGACTGAGCAGTGCCTCTGTGGACAATTTGCTTCAGAAGGAAACAAAGTGCGATTTTATGGCTGAAATTATGTGATGGTGTGTTAAACTGCAATACTAAAGCATACGAGTTTTCTGGAGTTTTTTGGTTGAGTTTTCTGCCACCCCACAATTATGGCAGCACCTGATGGGTAATAAGTTCAAGCTACACTTCGTTCTCTGCTGTGAAATCTTAAGGTTCGAGTCCTTGCCTGTTCACCAATGTTTGCAAAATCATTTGAGAAGTGTTGCTTGCTGCCCGCTAACACCCGTATACAGTGTAATACGCTTGTATTGAGCTAAGGCTGGAAATGCCAATCAATCTAATCCGAATAATCTAAAATTTGATATTTCTCAGTGTCAGATTGATCACTGATCATGTACTTACTCAACCCTTTACGCTTTGAAATAGAATTTCTTACATTCCAGTACTGGTGATAGTCCAGTCAGTACTTCATTCTTTTTCATTTTCATTAAATGTGTAGTTTTTTTCCATAAGCCAAATGAGCTCAGGTCTGTCTGGACCTATTTTTATGAAATGCACATCTGATCCGTATGTTTTTTTATTTGAGATGATTATTTTTATTTTATGTAGCTGTTTTCCTGCTTTTAATGTAACGTACATTGTGCACCTGATGCCGATGAGAAGGTTTTTTTTAAATGTTATTGTATGTGTCCTATTCTCATTCTTAATATATTGTTGAGTATTACTGTAATTTACAGCTGCTAGAAGTTTGTCACAATAATCGTCCCTTGGCTTGTCTCAACCAAAACGAAGTTAATCAGCAAATTCATTAAGATACGTCCTCTAAATAGAATACCATTTGTGGACCAAATTAACATTTTAAGCATTATATATAATATGAGAAAAATATTGGCACCCTTTATCCAGCCCATAAACGGACATTTTAAACTGGAGTAACCTGTCCACGCTCAAATTAACAAGTTAGCCGTGGACTCAACCTTTGATTCCATATAACAACAGTAGGGTACAAAGTATGACTTATAAAGGGCGATTTTATGATGTGATGGTGTGCTGAACTGCAATGGTAAAGCACTGGAGTTTTCTCCCACCCACAACTGTGGCAGCACCTTACGGGCAATAAATATAAAACTTCGTTCTCTACTGATTCCCGATTTTTCATAATTATTATATGCACTAGATGGAACGAGTGCTTTACACGGGAAAACATGAAGTTCATACCCCCCCCCCAATAAATGTCCACTCATAAAGTTCCCACCCCCCTAAAAATGCCCACTTATAAAGTTGCAACCCCCCTAAAACAAATGACCTTGCCAAATAAATTATGTTAATAAGGCACTGCATTCATAGCCAATCACACAACAATATACTGATTGTGGGGAGATCCTCCTTATCAAATAACAGGCCAGAAGACAAAAGATGTTTGGTAGGGTGTCAGTGACGTGACATTGTATTCTTCAGTCTAATATAATGATTCTTGTATTTGAGTATTTGTATTGGATAAACTTGCTACATAGTGACGTGTTCTGGTCCAACAGACAAACTCCTGATTTGGACACTAGAGGTCACTGCCCCCTCAGGTAGAAACATCTGGTGGCCAGACCCAGTTTTCCACCCAGAGGGTGTCAAAATTCGTTCACGAATGAAAATTTTTGAATTAAAAACTCAGGATACAATTAATCACATTTATGTCAAAAAACTATTACCCTAGTATTAAAATTTTAATATGATACAATATTAGCACGAGTTAAAGTAAATTTGTTAAGTTTCTGATGTTACATCTTTTTTTATTTTAACATGAAGAAAATGTTGGTGTTTCGATATTTTTTATCATTATGACAAAGAACAACTGGATGAGTCAACTTGTCCCATCTAAAAGCTTATTCGGCAGAGGCGGATCCAGGATTTCAAGTAGAAGGGGGCGCCCGGTCCCTGGGGGGGGGGGGCGATACCTCTATTTTCGCCCAAAATTCAGCAAAAACTGCATGAAAATGGAAAACATTCCGGCTGAAAGAGGGGGCGTGTCCCTCCCGCGCCCCCTTGGATCCGCCAATTTTCGGATATCTTATCTGATGTTTTATTTCAATGAGCCCACTTTTAGGGATGACAGGTTAACATTTGTGATAAACACAGGATAACATATCTAAAATAAACTTTTGGTTGGGGCATGCCTATTTTGGACCTTGAAATACTGGTCCTCTAGGTCCCCCAGGGAAGGATGTAGCTACTTCTGGACTGAAAGGATCGCACGTGCGCATTATGGAACAAACAAGGGTTGTGCAGTGAACGTGAATGAGCCATGGGTCACTACCATAACATCAATTATTCAAAATAACTAGATGGAACCCGTTCGTTGGACGGGAAAACATGCCGCCACATGCCCCCCCAAAACAAATATCCATCATAAAGTTCCCTCTCCCCTTAAAACAAATGTTTACTTACAAAGCATCATGGGATGCCACCTCATTAACATAATTTATGTCTGGCAATGAGGACACCTCATTGGCTTTTGGAACGTGACACTTCTGCCTCTTAAATTTGTTAGTAGTATGATGTACAATATACTCCAATGGAGGATTTCTCGTACGGGTGGCTCTAATCTTGGGGAGACCCAATTTTTACCCACTTTTTGCATAAAAATTGCCAAAAGGTGCATGAACTGCATGAACGGGAGGGCGCGCGCCTCTGGCACCCACTCTTTAATGTCAGTTCACACCTTTCAAAGAACAGTTGATTTATGGTCATGTACTGGTTCACTGAGATCACCCAATGTTTTTAAGGAGCGCGGTCCAAATATTATCACAATATCGAGAATTACCATAGAGGGCGGTGTCTTCTAGCGCAAAATCCCCATAGAGTGACAAATCCATTGGGTGATTTGTACTGAAAAGGTAAAGATTGATCAGTTAACGGCAGATGTCACTAGCAAATGGGATAAATTGCTGGTTAGAAACCTGTACCGTAATGGGGGCCACTCTTTTAACTTTGAACAGTGCTTCGAATGTTAGATACTCTGGTTCCTGAATCTGATAAATTAAGGAAAGTGTTATTCCGATCTTTCTTGCACTTGAACAAATTTATCAGGTCTTTCCTGAACTTATTACCAGATATAACGTAGAGAAAGAAATTAATGGCATTGTTTGTGTAAAACATTTTTTGCATTACTTGATAGAAGATATAAAACCCCGCAAAATCCCTAGGTGTTTTTGTGTATTCATAAATCATGGTATAAAATATAAACATGTACAGTGGGGTAATTAAAATAAGGAAACTGAATGCAACTAAAAGTAGGGTGGCATATATTTGTTTCTCTGGAGACTTTGTTTTAGTACCTTGACTTTGACCTTGTGACCTTTCATCTTGTTTCAAGCTCAGAAAAGTTCTTTTCCTTAAGGTGTGAATGATAACACTGTTCATTGTTAAAAGGGAGACAAAAGGAATGGCGAAAAGAACGGCATAAGAAAGCCAATAGTAAAATGTCTTTCCCATGTTACTCAATTCAGGAACACACTCCCTCCCCTCATTGGTTATGGTATATAACAAAGGAATATTAAATAATACACTGAATATAACAATATAAACAATAGTGATCCTAGCTCTTTTAACCGTATTGAATGAAGCAGCCTTATGCGGCCTTATTATGCTGTAGAAACGATCAAACGTCATGCTCAGGATGAATAGGGTACTGGACAAACAAGCCATCCACAGCACAGCTGTAGCAATAGCGCAAAACCAGTGTTGATCCGGTGGGATATCCACGTCCTGTACACTGTTTAAATATGTACTGAAACCTGCAAAATACGGTAAAAAGATCAGTGCCAGAAATTCGCGTCAAGAACAAGGAGAACAAAGGAGAGAACGAAAGAATTTCACGCTGTGCTTTTGATGCGCTATTGTTAAACTTCTGATACGAATTCCGTGTACTGAACAAAAGAGAAAACACAAGAGTTCCATGCTGTGCATTTGATGTGCTTTGTTCCAAAAACTGAATAGAATTTCATGATTTGACGTGGCCTGGTATTTACTGATTACAGAAGTGCCTCCATTGAAGCTATGGGAGTATTTCGGTTACTACTTCGTGCAGTACCTCCTGGAGCACGGATACGACAAGATGTTACGGACCCTGGGAGATAACTTTGTGTCATTCGTGCAGAACCTCGACTCTCTGCACAACATGCTGGCTCTCAGCTACACCAACATGGTGCCGCCTTCATTCAGGCAAGTCTGCGGTCAACTTAATAAAATAGAATTATCCTAGCGGCTAAAAAGTCTATCACGCCACCAAAATCTACCCTGGAAGAGTGAACAAGTTTGAACAGAGTTCACAACCTTTCCCCGACACATGCTTGCGCGATAAACAAATAAAGGTGGCCTTGTTAGGCAGGCGAATTTATGTTACCCATTGGTAAAATTAATAACTTAAATGTATCAAAATAATCAATCGATCTAAGTTTAGTCCATTTAAGTACTAGTTATTTTACTGATAATAAAAAGAAAAAATGCCTAATTAGGTAAATTTGTCTTCTATTGTTGATAAATTTGTTTTCGAAAAACCTGAAATGTGCATTTTACCATGCAGCTTAGGAACCATTATTCGTTTATATCTTTAATCAAATGAGCATAAGTTAAAAGCTAATGGGTATAAGTTTCGCCAGCACTTCTTACTGTTTTGAGTGCAACAAATCCAGAGGTTTCAGTTTATCATTGAGGGGTTTTATTTCAATCTCTACCAAATCTACTTAATTTTCCAGACACACAAACTGTCTGATTTTTACACTGATTTTTGTCTCAAGACAATTTCAGTATAGGTTAATACTAATTTCAGTCCAAATGATGGAATATTGTTCAAGACTAAATTCAGTCCTTGTGCCAAAAATGACCAAGAATCTCACATTTAAATTGATTGCAATTCAAACACAAAAGGTTAGCAATAGAGGAGGTCAATTGAAAATTTGGTAGATTAGGTTGATGTGGTAGATTATGTCAACTAAATTAATAAGAAAAACCTAGAATATGCAATCAGGCTTCTAAATGGATTTCATGTTGCGACAATAGAATTACAAGCTGAATGTTTTACTTGAAGAAAGGAACCTCATAATACTGAGTTGAAGAGCCATGAACAGACATATCATCCTCTGTACGAGAACGCTCACTTATCAACGTCCTGTTCGACGGGTAGATGGCGTTAAAATAATAATAATAATAATAATAATAATAATAATAATAACAAACACCTGATCCTCACCTGAGGGGGTGTCCATCCCGCACCTCATCCCAAACAACTGATCCTCACCTACGCGGGGGGGTCCTCTGACACCTCATCCTCTCAGCCTTTCCAACATTAAAATAATGCAGTTTTCCTGTCACCATCTCAAAGTAGTGGGGGTCCATCCTCACAATGACATCTCATCCAACTATGGGCTGTTTTGACTCAAACGTGTCA
>JBCAUI010544792.1:0-10651 GCA_038406195.1 Haplosyllis anthogorgicola
CGGACAGCTACCATGCCGAGAGCGACTGCGCCTATTCCACCGACTAACAACAGACCCTGCCAGATTCTGTCTTCCAAATTGTTGCCGCAGTAGAACTTGTCATCAAAAGCGTCCTGCAAATAAAACTCGACATCTTCAAGAAAGGCACAATAGTTGTTCGTACAATGCATACAGTAGAACCTGTTTTGTGCGGCATCTTTTTTACGGCAGTGTCACTGTAATATGAAATCCTTATTATTCATGTTTATTTTATCTGTTTTGTACGGCATACCTGCCTTTTACGACATCTTTGCCCTAAAAAAATTAGCCCTAAAAAAATTAGATTCTACTGTATCAAAATGTTACCATGATCATCAGTCATAATACATGTACGTGCACAGTGGGAAAGCTACAGAAGATATCGGTCCTCATCTAATTGGATGAGAAATATTTTCTTCCAATTTTTGTGACAGAAAGCTGGAGGTAACATCCGAATTCCTAACATGCAAGTTTTTTTAGCCTTCAAACTGACAAATGCTTTTACTATTTCACAACTTTGTTGCAACTGATTTGCTCTGTTCTACTGTTAACACAACACCATTTCGTCCCATGGGTCATGCCCAAAAACCTGAATCCGCCAAATAATGTGACCCATCAAATTAACACTTGGAAACTAGTTCTACCGCTATTTTTTTGAGCACATTAAAAGGAGAGGGAGCAGCAATTAAAATTCTCATTGAGTGTGGAAAGATACACGTAGAGCTACATATTACTGTGAATCATTAACCTAAATCATTTTAACTGGAGGCAAGCCTCAGACAGTATCGTACTTGGTACAAAGACAAGTCGAACTCAGCTGTACTGACTACACAATCGATAATATATCTAATAGCTTTGTGCATTATAACTCTAGACTGTAAACAACTTCATTGTGACGTAATGTCTAAGCATAATTTTTTTATTCGCCTTTTATGTCACAATCTTATGATAAACAACTCCAGGTTTGAATTGAAGCCAGTGGTTTGCTTGCCTACAAAATTATTCATCATACTTTTAATATTGGAACCGAAACAAGTTGTTAAAATTGATTTTCTTTGTAAAAATAACTGCTGAACTCCGTGTACTTGATACGGCTTCAGACTTGTTTACAGCATTTCTCCCAAAAGGATTAATCAATTTCATCAAGTGCTCTTTTAACGCTTTTCCTTTAATTGGGCCAAATGGGCTCTTTACTTCTCAAAGGGGGAAGCAAATCACGAACTGAATTGTCATAAATATAGTCATGGGTTCTTGGAAAAGTCTGACATCGGCAGAGCACAGCACAGCACAGGCGCGAGACTATTTTGTTTACCAGCACAGGCGCGAGACTATTTTGGTTAGCAGCACTGGCGCGAGACTATTTTGTTTACAAGATCAAATAATTTCATGCTTCACGTCACGCACACAAAAACATTCCATGCACGTGATCCAAGACGAACGTAAACCTCATTTGCGTCATTTTGACACTAAGTATGTAAACAAAACACTTTCTCACGACAATGGAACTAAATTTGAGAGAAACCACTTCAAGCACTTGTACTTTTACCAGCCAAACTGTCATGATCACTTAATAAACACTGCTGTACACAAGGAACGAAATAAAAACAAAAGAAACTAAAATCAAATTAGTCAACAACTTGGTCCGAAAAAGAAAGTACACTTTGTAGGGAGTTCCTATCATAATCACGTCACAAGTTTAATCTCAATTCTTGACCTAATAACGTAATGTCATATTGGAGATAAAAACTGGCATTTTACAACTTGGAACCTAAATTCTTATCTTTTTGAGTAAAGCACTTCTGACTTTATAGAAATGCGGCCAACCGGACTCCAAAATCATCCTAAACATGTGAGACTGGCCGCACGTCCGTATATCCAGAGACACTGAACGATAAAAAGTTTAAAACTTAAATTCATGTTGATTTGTTATCGTCTAATAATGTTGTGCAGGTGGGGAGAGGGCCAGAGGTTGCAGCATAGTGTTTATTCTGGAACCCCGCCAAAATTCCAGGGATACCACACTCATAGCATCATTGGGTACACATGCACTGCCTGCAGCCATTGAGGTGGAACTAAATTGCAACGGTCACTAATCGGATAAGTCGCATAACCTCAACAAATACTAAAATAGAACCTATTCCAAATTTGATGCCAGCAAATATGCTACATATGCCCTAATGGATAAGACTTAGATCTCTCAAAAGATCGCCACGCTTGAATTACCGCGGCTCAAAAATTGACAGATGTCACCATAAAACTGTAACAAAGTCTATCACCCACACAAAGCCTGCAAAAAATAGGAACTAACAGGATAAAAGAAACATTATTTTAAGCCGACATACATTATCTAAACAATGCTGACTAACGTCGCGACCTATCTAGTTTTTACTACTTATTATATCCATACATTCACTTTTTCCAAGGCGTAAAACTATGTAAATGATTCATGACTGAAGATAATAATGATGATATTGTCATGCGCTATAATAAATTACTCTGAATCGTAGACTTATGTGTAATTGTAAATATACCAGGATACCGGGAATTACCACTGTCTGAAATGCCCATTTTTAATAACCGTATAATTTTTTTTCCTCAGAAAGCAGATCAAGCTACACAACTACGTGCAAAGTGACATGGTTTTACAAACTGTATTCGGTACTGCAAAAGAAACACCCTTCTTGCTAAAATTGAATGATATTTTGCTTTGACGACTGACGAATTATGGTCAGTGCTGTCATGCCTTAAGGATGGCCCTTTTCAAGGTTTTTGTGCAATTTGCTGCATCATTTTTCCTGTACTATCAAGTTAATTACACCCACTATTTTACAAATTTGCACGCTGTGCATAATAGTAAATCATTACTGAAACCAGCTATCACTGGTTTAAAGGAAAGACATGCACACCATACACATGAAACCGATTTCAGCTGCACTGACAAAAAGAGTTATTAAGTCATTTGACAAACTCGGAAGTCAATACGAATGTGCTATTCGCAAATCTACATTGGGGTAAAATTTGCTAGACATATTTCGGATATTTAACATTCTAATTCGTTATGTCTACGTTTAACTATTTAAATTCTTGAGTACCGAGTACAATGTTAACATCTGTCGAACAAACGCATTATTCGCAATGCAGACAATATCATTTAGGATCAATCATCAACAATTACAACATTCACTTAGCATCAAATGTTTCTACATTTCAGACGTGGTATTTCCCAGTTTTGCATCTAGTT
Organism: Haplosyllis anthogorgicola; assembly: GCA_038406195.1. NCBI lineage: Eukaryota > Metazoa > Annelida > Polychaeta > Phyllodocida > Syllidae > Haplosyllis > Haplosyllis anthogorgicola. The sequence continues at coordinate 3,260 of JBCAUI010544792.1, forward strand.
ATGCTACCCACCCATCCACCGTTTTTGTGCACCCATCCGGCAAGGTTTTCACATATATAATCAGCAACACAATGTCCACAATGGTCCACGTACGAGGTCAACCCGTGGTCTACAAAATGTTTCGCCATTAATCCACCAAAGGCATACATGGAGACCAATCTGCCCCAGTTTTTCTGCTTGTCTTTGTACATTTCGTCCGCTACAGCGTAAATTGTTTGCTTCACAAGTTCGTGGTTTCCCTGCTGTTCAACTGTCGGCAACTTCAACTTTCTGATCATTGCATTGAAAACAATCTCGTGTTTCTGTCTCACCTCATCCACTGTCCTTCTCATAGTTTTAGCATGTTCATTCGGAGGGGAATGTACCTCAAACTGAGCTACATAGTGCATAGTATCCAAAGCCACTGCCCTTGCGTCTAGTTTCATGTCCAAGTTTCTTTCTTGTGGAGGAGCCGCCATGTTTGAATTCAAAGATGCTTCAATCTTCGGTGAAAACACTTTCTTCTTCAAGTTTTGGTAGGTGTTCTGTAAGTAAGACCCGTTGCTGGTTGATCCAGAATCATTCATCCTTAATTTGGTACTATTGTAATCCCATTTACTGATGAATTTGGGGCCCAAAATGGTGTTAAGTGAACCCGTAGCGGCCTGTTCCGTTATTCTTTAATGGCCACCAAATCAGCTGCACACGGAAATACAACTGGTCGGCCAATCAGCGTGCCGCTTTCAAATGACGTCACAGAACTTTCCGTCAGGAGCTAAAAATAGCATTAAGAGCCTCTAAACTTGTGGAATCTCCTAGAGGCCTATTTTTCCTGATCGCATGAAAGCCATAAAAACCCAAAACAAATAACCTTTCAGATTATCTTTGAGGAAATGAACCTACTTTTTCATAAACTTTGTCAGACTGAAACTGAATATTAGTTTATGAAAGCTTATCCAGAAAAATCTAGAATAAAAAACATCTCACAATTTCTTGGAAATGATTTCTCATAATTGTTTCGAAACTGTACAGTATCATCTTTCCCATAGCAAATTTGTGCAATCATCACATGACCAGGTCGGTGAATACATGTACCAGATTAGGTTTACTAAACACACTTTTACCCGACTCAACACAAATGCCTCTTTCAAAATAATCAGCTAATTTATCAAAAAAATAATAAGTTCAATTTTGAGATATTATGTCAAGCCATTTTGGTAAATTCACTTGAGTCTTCATCCCATGACACCAAAAATTTAACTTTGAAGAGTCAAGTATCACTGCAACAGAACCCGTAACATACGACCACTACTTGAGACCATAATTACATGTAGACTGCTCGTGGATAAAAAGGTAAATGTTACGATTATTAAAATGTCCTCCATATCAATTCACGGCCAGACCAAGAAGGCTGAAAGGACTCATCTTGTCATCTGGGCTTAAATAACGGCTGGTCTTACAAGCCAAGTTAATTTTTACGGAAAGCGTTTTGCTTCTGTGATGTCGTAAATGATCCCAAAACCAAAATAAATAAGTGCCAAGACTAATATATGCTGGTATCTTATATATCACAAAAGATAACTTTATTTCATTTCTCAACCGAAATAAAATAAGATAAAAAATACATCATCATCATTATCCAACACATACAAAATTTCATGTATTATCAATAAACATATTATGGACCCACATTGCTTTCTTTATCAAGTACGTACAGGGCAAATCAACAATGCTATTTGTTGGATTTATTTTTGCTTTCTGGTATTTACATTTCACACAGGTACTTTGAAAACGAATTCTCTTTACAGTGTCTTTTAGAAACTCCTCTGTTTGGGGATAATTCTTCCACTTTAAAACGTGTTAATACAATATCAAGCTGCAAGAAGCACATCAAACTTTCTTTTAATTCACAAAAGCCTTACTTTTGGCAGTTATATCTTACACATGTGCACACACACAAACAATGCTGTGCATAGTTTACAGATCTCAATTTACATATATATGCAGGTGATTTTACAAAAGAAAAATTAAATACTCTTACCAATATTAGTACACCTACGTACATTTTAAAACATTTCAATTTACAATGTTTTGAAGCGCATTTTTATCTGCTCTACACAATATTTTTGTGTAAAAGTGGATTTAAACACATGTACATGTACTGCTTATATTAAAGTTTTCACACATGACGTACACCAGTGTCGGTATGCTAAATGTCCATTTCACCAATACTGCTACTACCATTGAGGCGACTGCATACTAGCTTATTAAACTGTCACATGTCCCATTACGAAATGAAACTCTTTTAATATCGGGAATACAGGTTTCTCCTTTGAAAAAAAACCTGTACATGTACAATCAGATTGGGCTTAATTCAGTTGACTGCCAATGCTTCGTGTGCATTGTTTACCAAACTTGTACAGTAGAACCTGCTTTAACAAGCCACTGCTTTGAGCGGCCACATTGCATTTACTACCAATATGTGGGTTTGTTTCTTGTTTTTTCTTATAGATAACTCATTGTCTGTCGAATGACAGAGAATGTGGTCGTCCGCCTAAAAAACTTGTAAAAATAGAAACCAAGACAAACGAAACAGATGATAACCATCAAAATAGAAACCAAGACAAAACGAAAATGTCTTGTTGCTGTTGCCGTGGTTATGACGTCATTCGGCAGACATATGATGTTACGTTCGACGTAATGACATTTCTAGTTAAAATTATCACTGGTATGTGAGGTCACCTGTCATTTACGGCCAATTTACGTTGTGAGTAAAGGCGGCCCCTCAAAGCAGGTTCTACTGTACCTATCGGGAATACAGGTTTCCCTTCAGAAAAAGCTTGTACATGGGTACATGTATACAATCAGATTGGGCTCAATTCAATTGACTGACAATTTTTCACGTGCATTGTTTACCAAACTTATACATGTAGCTATGGGGAATACAGGTTTCTCTTCAGAAAAAGCTTGTACATGGGTACAGGAAAAATCAGATTGGGCTCAATTCAATTGACTGACAATGTTTCATGCGCATTGTTTACCAAACTCGTACCTCAAGAGTCATTAACAATTACAGTTTTATTTGGTTTGGTCTGACACCTACGACTTCTTGTCGAAAAAAACACAAACACTGCACTAGCACTGTTATCACAATCAACGTACTAGGTTGTCGATCTAAAGCAATTCTACAGCGATTATTGACACACTAATAAAATAAATAACACAATCAGTATAACACAGGGGCGCCTTGTCTTTTGTAGGTATTTACAATATTTGGCGGAACAGATAACTGGACAAAAAAAGTCAATTTTACTGGCCATAGATGTTACTTCTTAATCCTAAACACGTTACTGTCTTGAGATAAGACTCTTATGCTTATGTAATTATATAATAAACAAAGATGGAAATGGACCTCCCTGAAAAAGCTGGAAAACTGTAAAATTCAACAGATTTTACCATTTTTCAAATAGCCGGAAAATAAGAATATTTTAAAGGAAAAGCCGGATTTCCGGCCATGGCCGAAAAATTTCCATCTCTGAATAAAGAAAAAGTCGTAATGTAACTGAACAGGAAAGATTTTTTTTTTTCAATCGCTCAAATGCAAAGAAATTGAAAGAACAAATTCTCTGAAGTCAAAAGCTAATGCCACAGAGGTGCCCCTGTTATATACATCGCCGGGATGCGTCATTACCATACTATCTGCAAGTACAACAACTTGAGACCGAGTGCTTCACTTGGAAAAAGTGCGGTAACTCTTAATACCTTGCCTAACATTACTGAAAAGTGCTACATAAAATAATGCCAAGTGCATTCTTCCCTTAATTGTATCGATCAGTAAAGAAATAATAATTTGATAAATCAAGTATAGTAGAACTTGCTTTAACAAGCCCCAGCTTTGTGCAATCACCTAGCATTTACGAACAATGTGTAAATCACCATTGCTTTGATGAGGCCGCCTCTTATTTAAGGCCAATTTACATTATGGGTAAGGGTGGCCCCTCAAAGTAGGTTCTACTGTACATGTAACTGTTACCTTGTGCATTATCTGGGCATTCCGGGCGGAATTCGCACCTCTATATTTTTGGTGACCTTTTCACTTAAAAATCAAAACTTCTTGCACAAAAGCGCCTTCTTCGTTACTTTAAAAAGAAAAGAACTCGAAGATCAATTCTAAATCTTCTACAGGCCTTCACTAAATGCTACCAGTTTGGCACAATCTTTATACTGTAGTACTACTGTCCATGTGCGAAAATCAGATTTCAATTCTAACAATGTTCCTGTTTGGTAAACTTTCCTGGTGATAGGGAAGATACAGAGTTCAAATAAAAATCCATCAGTTGCACGTTTGTGAGTGGCCACACGTTCGGATGTTTTTGTTATGTGGAATGTCATTTTACAAATAACCTGAATAAAGTATTTCTACAATCGGTGCAATTTTAAAAACTAAGAGCCTCAGCAGAATAGAATTAAAGTTCAAACGATGCCATTATTGTTACCGAGGCTCTTAGGTTAGAAAACACTGGCGGATCCAGGATTTCTCGTAGAGGGCAGAGCCAACTTTGGGGCGCTCCAATTTTTACCCACTTTTTGCATAAAAATCATCAAAAACTGCATGAAAATGAAGAAAATTTGGGCTGTACGGGGGGGGCGGGGGGTGCGCCTCTGGTGCCCCCTGGATCCACCAATGCAAAATTGCACCAATTGTCAATTCTCTACACTCTAGGTTACGAAACGTAACAACAATGTTTGTTACAGCGCACTCTTAGCACTTTTCATATTGAATACAAACATTTAGCGACAGTGTCATAAAATATCACAGACCAACACGTTACCAATACAATCGCATTTAACTTTTAAAATAAAACAGAAGTTCGCCACAGCTTTGTGTCCCTTTATCTAAATATGGTTCAGAGATTTAAAACTTTCGCCATCAGTATTCAAGACATTGTTTACTTTTTAAGGGTGACACACAGAAAATACCATATGTGTAACATGGGAAACTCAAAATGTTGTGCAGCTTATTAGCCTTGTTGTTATTTTACAAGGCAACGAAATGAAAACCATTTTTAATCAACTAAACAACATTACAAAAACATAAAAAAAGAGTAATAAACCATCAACATCATAAAAATACTCAACATTAAACAATGTGCGTTTTAAACAGGACACACGTTCACAACAACTGATATCAAACAATAAAGCCACAGACTGAAACATTTCTCTTTATCCTTAACTTACTTGTTGCCTAACTCATGGATACATTTCATTGGATTGTGACATAAGTCATTAAATAATTATGTACATGTATTTACTTTGCTTGGCCAAACAGTTCAGCAAATGGCTAAATTAAAGTTCGGGAAGATTTTCATTGCCATTAGATTCTGTAATTCAGCTGTCCGATAAATAATATTACATTTTATTTTAACATATTAATTAGCCATGAATACATTGTAGCGGAAATTCGCTTAAACTCTTTTTAAAAGTACGTTTCAACAACCAAAACGTAAATTGCTAGTTAAAAGCCTTTTAGGCTAATTTGCCACATACAGGGGAAATTCCTTTGCGCGGACCTTCTTTTGCATGACCAACCTCTCTTTACAAGGCCATCAGGCCATAGATGTAACACATTAAATTACACAGAAAATAACTCCTTTGCAAGACCACCAACCCAATGGTGACCACTTTTCTTTCCAAAATTGGGTGGTCGTCAAAAAGAAGGTCTACTGTATTTCCTGAAGCGGCTGTTGAAACATGCTGTAAGTCTGTTCTGTACATCAAGTAGCGGTGGGTTGAGCTAGTGGAGAGACAGGTTTGCCCCGGCCTTTGCCGTCATAGAAGCCCTTCGTACCGTCAGGTCCCTTTGGTTCCCGCACGACACCCGCCATGCGCCTTCCTAGTAACGGGCTGGTGCCGGGGCTGTTACCCGCCAGTGGACTCATTTCTTGTGCTGCCTTTAAACGTCTTTGAACCCAGGGACTGGAAGGTGAGCTGCCCGATTCTGCTCCAGAGTCCAGCGATTTCTTCCTGCGGCGAGTCTCTGGACTGTGGCGGGGACTGTTATGGGGGATTCCAGCTGGACTCAGATCCTGAGCGAGAGGTGACCTGCCAAACATGTGCTTTCTGCGTGACGTTGGGCTACCTCTGGGGCTGTTGCGTGGGGAATTTCCTGGCGTTGAACGAGGGGTGACATTAGGACTTAGCCGATTGTTATCGGTGGGGCTGAGGGAATTCCTCTGCATGTGCTCTGATCGTCTGCGCTCTGGTGCCGGCTCCAAACTGTCAGCTCTGGGTCTTCCCCCTGAACTAGGATCAAGGCTGTTGGCTCTTGGTCTTTTATCTGTCGTGGGTCCAGAACTGTTGGTTCTGTAGCAAGATGGAGAAGGGTCCACACTTTCCATGTCCGAGCCACTACTATAGTAAGGAGACCCAGAGTGCTGAATTTCGTCAACTCGGCAATTCTTTCTCCTTCCATTTTTCTTCTTCCTTCGTTTACCATCATCTTTGTCAGCATCCTCTTTGTCACTTTTTCCCGACTGCGCATCACCACTCTGTCCCGGTTTTCTGTCTTTCTTTTTATCTTTCTTATTCTCCTTCTTCTCTTGTTTTATCGACAAGAGGACAACTCTGAGACCCTTCCTCCAATCTTCGGTATTTGTCATCGTTTCACACGCTTTCTTGGCTGCTTCATGAGCTTCAAACTCGACCACAGCGCAAACTGTGGTTCCAATCTCTGGATGCTTATTGATATGTTTCTTCACATCTTGTGGCACACTTTTCCCTGGCCTCAGAATGCGTATCAAGGCTATCTCACCGCAGTGTTTGAACAAATCAGCTACGCTCTCAATGGTCGGGTTTTCACTAGGTAGATTCACCGCAACTATTGTTCTTGACGGCGTAGTTTCGTCGTACTCTGGCAGAGGGTCAGTTCTTCTCACTTTTGTTCCTTCCTCATTCACTTCAAGTTTTTCAGATTGACGAAGACTGTATGCGACGACGCGATAGTCTTTTGTGAGAGTCTTGACTTTTTTAAAGGACGTGATGAGCTTGAGGCTGACGTAGCCCTGTTTGTTGCGACGGACATGCTTCAGCAGGAATGCATCCTTCAGAATGTTGGCATCTGAGAAGTAAAATTCGACCTACAACACAAAGTAAATTATATGTTAATTTAATGAAAGGAAATGTATGCATTGACTAATCAATCAATTTTGAGAACCACATTAATCAGTGACACTTTCCAAAACTTGAAAATTTGACCTTGCCTGGGTGTTAATTTGGCAACAAACAGGGTGGCCACGCCCAGGTCGAGATAAAATTCCCTGTGTTTTCCCTGTGTTTCAAATTTTTTCCCTGTGTGTTTTATAACAAAAATAATATACATTTTAATTAGTAAATGGCCTCCACCACCCCTTACAG
>JBCAUI010544803.1:0-23066 GCA_038406195.1 Haplosyllis anthogorgicola
TCTAGGTGGGTAGTGGCGACCTTGGTGAGGTCGGTTGGCGACCAACCGATAGTCGCTCCGGGGCCCAAAAAGTCAGGTTGACCTGCCTGAGACCCGGGTAGCGACGCCAGTCGCCCAACCAACCAGCCGAGGCCGCCACACAAGGTGTGACATATATATGAAAATACATGACATATCTTGGATTATTACGAGTGGTGTTAGTTTCTTTCTCTTTTTCTCACTTCTTGTCATGTGATACTCGCCGACAATCATCTCACAGCCAGGTCATCTCACCTCTGAATTACGTCGAACTGCAATTATGAAGTAGACCTACATTTGCCATTCATGTAAAACTCTTGCTCTGGTAGTTGGTCAGTAGGCTAGTAGAACCATTCTATTTTACGTAGTTTCAATTCACTTACATATTTGAATTAGGCACCTAATCTTTTTTAATTTTTGTAAATTGTGCTCTATGAAATACAAGTGGCAGTAAAACCCTTTCGCTTGCGGTCTTTGATTCGTATGATGACACGAGATATTACCATCTGATGTTTACAAAATCATTTTATGAGTTTGAAGTATTGCAAATAAATGTGTTTGACTAGTCAAAATGTAAAAGAAGCAGCCCCCACAATTTATTTATGTAACACACATGGAAATGTCAGCTGCGTCGAGACAGTCACACCTGTGGTTAAAATGAAGATATGACACTAAAACACAGTTTACATTTCCTTATCGAGCGCATAATATGCAACAATTTACGACTTGATCATTTAGTTCTGCATCAATTTCAAATGTAGATCAACATATGACATTTAGTTGCTCAATTCGTTACGTCAAAAGCGCTTTAGAACGTCAGGAAGGTTTTATGTAGCAAAACTTTAAAACATAGTATAAATTCAAAATTTTGATTGAAGTAGGGAGGTATTGTCATTACTGTATAAAATCCATCGCAGGCCTGAAACCTATTGTAGACGAAGCAAAATCACTTATGTGGGATTTAACCTTTTCTTTCTTAACATCAAATGTATTCACGACTGTGTGACATATTCATGATATATATACTTTACGTATGTTTAAAATGTTTAAAATAAAGCGTAAAACATCTGATATTTTCATGGGTAATTTTGTTGGATGTCTTTCCATAAGGGAATGTCATCATGCAGCAGAAAGCAAATACATCAGGAAGGAACCAATAGAATCTTCCCCTGTGTTGACATTTCGAGTAGGTTGTACAAACTCAAACGGTAAAGTTGGAGGGAAAGTAGGTCCGACAAATGTTTATTTTGGAGTTAATTCTTATCTTAACAGTTAATTCTTCTTATTTTACTGTGAGCTAAGAAACCCGACCCAGTAATACGTAAAAGCAATTTCCTATGTCTGGCACAGTGGGAAACGTACACTAATAGGCATCCGACTTGACAAGTAGCAATATCAAGCAGACAACAACTTTTAGATTAAAATCACTTTCTTTCTGGTATTGTCCTTGGTATTTGGGACGAAACATTTGGGTTACTTAATTTAGTGTTGATTTGGTCTTTTAACGTCAATAGCATTTTCTAAAGATAGAATTACGAGTTGACATAATTAACGATGTAAATTTCATTACTGGCGCAATGATATATCTTTAATCGGGCAGACACACTCGTTATGCGCTTTATTCTACTATTATCATACTATCTGAGTAATGTAGCACTTTACTTTGAATCTGATCAGATTCTACAGATATACGCGTCAAGCACTTTCTTCCAAAGACCAAGAAAAACATCCGAAGTCAAAAATTGAGATCCTTCCTTGACATGAAGTTCACTGCCCAGAAGCAATTCCGTCCAACAGCAACATGACTTCACAGGGAATAGAAGGCGACCTACTTGCAACAAATACAGGCATTTCCGTTATTCAGGACATTAATTTGCTTTCCTTTTGGTATTTTGATACCTTTCTATGTTAACTAAGCAGTTAATGGAATATATGTCTGTTGTGTATGAAAAGGAATTCTTTTATTTGTTGTTAGGTACGGGATTCGACACTTTGGAAGTGATTTTGTGATTGTTGTAAAGAAATAACGTCATTCATTGATAAGTTCCACATTTTCACATTTGTAACAAAAATACGTGTGGGCAACAATCGTCATTTTCAGAAAGGTATGATCTCGCCCACAGTAAATTTCTCCATGTTTAATTTTATGATGAGCCCAGGACTGGAGTGCTTATATTCAAACTAAGGAAACCAGCATACGTCGCTCGGGCCTAGCGCAGTTGCGCAAGCTATGCAGATTTTCAACAGCGTCACCAACAGGTTTCTGATGGTTTGCAAAAAGCACTCTTCTAATACTGAACATTTTTGTGACAAAGTACCTTGAACATTACACTATTAGTTAGATTGAGAATAAATCTGGTGCAATGATAGACGTCAATAGTTTTAATTAACTATTTCCATATCACTTCTTGACAACAACATGCAGGGACGTTTATTCTATTCCACTTTATATTGGTTTACAAAAGAAGGCCTAGACACTTAATGCTGGTGATGAATGGTTCCTACAATACTGAATCTTAACATTTAATTTCCCTTGAGAAAAGTCAAAGCAATAACCTGAGAAAAGAAGGCAATCATTTACAGATACCATTGTCGTTTTATACCATGGACTAAATTGCCCCATTCTGACATATCTGCAGAGTTAGAGAGACCTTTACTTGTTGTATCTTATCATCACTGCAGCTACTCCGAGTGAATTAGCATCACCTTTAATGCATCTCATTGTAGCCATAAACCAACGCCGAAGCAAAGGCCGTTTCTTTCCAGCACAAAGTTGTCCCTGAAAGAGGGCATGTTACGTAGTACAATAAAGTAAAATAGCTCAAACAAACTTTTGAACTTCTTCTTATGGTAACTAGTCTATTTGACACGCACCATCAGTGACGTACATTTTACATCATCATACTGCAATAGATCTATAAAAAGGTTATGTCGCTGACAAAGTGAAGGTAGATGAAGCCCCTGGCAGAGACAGCTTGGAGCAGATGGAAGCACTTTCACCCTTTTTGCATAACACTGAGGAATAGCGAATACCGATCTGTTTGCACCAAAACCTGAACATCGGTACGATCCATCCTGTTTAGCACCACCCCCACAATATTTTATTTCATTTAATCCAGACGTGAAACTTTTTTACTGATGAAAGCGTGATGATATTACCATAGAGGTCTTAGCTTTTGCAGGGAGAAAGCGGTGACTGAACATTATCTGATGGACTTTTCAGACACGAAGCTGATTACATTGCTCCAGCTGCTTTGGTTTACTGGGACATATAAGGATGAAATCCCAACAGCTTATTATTCATATCATAAACAGAGAAAGGACAACTTCCTATGCTTTATTTATGCAATGTGGTTTCCAAAATGAAAAGGCAGACTTAATACAGTGAGTCTTCCCTCCAATTCTTCCTCTAGTTTGAAGCTTATCATGTATTTGACAAAACCATCTTTGCTCCAGACAGTGGCTAATGAATAGATCTAGAATAAGTGATAATTGGCTCTCTAGGGACTCACTTTGCCAAGTTCATGATAGCTTTTCAAGATAATATATTGACATTGTTTTAAATTGTTAAGAATGAATCAATTAGAAAACACTGTACTGATTCATTTTTAACCATTAATGTAACAATGCTAAAGAATGAAAAAAGGATATTTTCTAAAATGAATGTACAGAAATGACGTCAAGATGTGGATACTTAGGGTCACTGTATTTTCCTTTACAAGTCGGCTTTTGTGAGGCATCAGGATGACAATAGACTTCAAATAAGATAATGAGGCAAGACAGTGATCGGTTTCCCAGCTACTCAAGTCAATTAGTATCACTCTCCTGGCCACTTATCCTTAATGCAGTTCTTTCATACAGTAGTTTTTGTTTTAATTTCTAGCCTGTATATATTAGTTAAAACATAAAAGATGGTACAATTCGGATATGATCTTACAAGAAAGAATAAACGTATTGACTTTCATCTAACATGTATTGTCACAAAGCACCTCATACTAAAATTGGACGGATAAAGTCTACCATGTGTAGTAAGAAGATAAATCAACATAAAGTTAGCTGCATTCAATGATCTGGAAATTTTAACAAGATTAAAACCTGATTCAGTGCAATTGGGCGTACTTTTGATGGCTTTCATCAACTATGACGAAGCAGTGGCCTTGTATTTGTAAAAGTTTGGCTTCAGACAACATCAAGTCAATGGGTCTGTCTGGGTCCGTATCTGAAGGTTATGAGAAGATGACAGATGTTAACTTCTATTAACACAATGCTTAAAAATGAGTTTTATACTTCACCCGGGTAAATGAGACTTTTTTTGTATCTTTGACTTTAAATGAACGTAATAAGCATTGTGCACAAAATTTCCCCTTGACGTTCTCTCTCGACCCTGTAGCACCAATTCCTAATCTGGTTGCAGTCTACATATTTTTTATGTAAAATGATACAAAATCTCTCTTTCCATCAGAGCACAACGCCAGTGATGGTAATTAATCAAATTCATGTTGAAAATTGATGGAGTTGAATTCCAGTTGGGGTGGTTTGAAACTTGAATTTGGAGTTAAACAAACGACCTCCATCAGACGAACAGCTATCTAGACGAAAGCTGTATAGAGTATGTAAAGATAGCATTATCAAAGCATTTCGTTTAATATACAATATTTGTGATCGCCTTCTTTTTCTTTTTTGAAACTTATTTTCTTACAGAGTGTGTAACATTACAACAGTTTGATTTCATTACATCTTCTACTTCTAAACGTGCGTCGAGATACATTAATCACGTTCAGGCCTCAGCTGTTCTGTTTACCGTAACTGAGCCAATTTTTCCAAAATTAAAATCTCCCTGTTCTGCATCATTTCCAATTTTGGACAATTAAAAAGCTATACTCGTCACGCAGTTTTTATGCGTATTTCATAAATCCATATTTTGTTTTTCACATACATATAACACTGTCTAAATTTACGATTTTAGAAAAAAAATTGTACACGAATGTAGCCAGAATTGATTCCATACAGCTTTAACAGCTTTCTTTTGAACATGAAAATATGAGATCCCTGCACCACTTGAATAGTCTATGGCTGCAATTCAGGTCAATCTTTCAGCCTGTAATTCCATCTCTTCCAAATTTATCTTTGTACGCAATGCTTTTTCTTGAAAGGAAGAGCCCATTAATTTCCAATTAAATATCATGACGAAACATTTATATTGAACAAAAATCTTTTCCTCCTAATTTACATTTAAATTAAAACAGAATTGCTTGAATTATCTTTAAACTTTCTTTGAAATGTCAACATTAGTATTTCTTATAAAGAATAGATTCAAATATGGTAATTTCCATTTCACCTTTTAATTGTTCATTTGTCTAAAAATCACGAAGTAAATAAAAGATAAAATACATTGGGAGACAAAGGAAATGCTGTTTTATTGATACACCATTTATTAAAACAACTTTACATGGTCAGACCCTGCCAATAAAAAAGAAGATCTGTCCTATTTCCTACAACATTCAATTGCTTTTCTTATTGAATAGACGTGATATTAGGGTGGCCGCAAATGGAACCGTAAATTGAAATATCCACAAAAAGAGTTAGAAATTCCATCACCCCATAACAACATGTCTAGCTTAGTTGTGAAAAGGGTCATCAACTCAGTTTGTTCTGCATTATGAGAAATAGAAAAATGATGTGTAGGTTGCTTCCTATTCTTTGTCTATTTCAATATTCTGCGGTATCTCGTGCTCTAATGCCCTGTCTACGTAAGTGCGGCTGGTATCTGGGGTGTTAGGGGCGGAGCTTATGTGCGTAGCCCGTAATATCCCCAGCATGCCCCACTGAATTCTGCGTAAAAATGGGTAAATTGGTATTTGCATATTTTTACACAATAATTTAGCGAAAATAAAAGTTATTTTTAAAATTTGTATAAAGGTTTTTTTTTTTAAATTTTTGTATTATATTATCACCAACACTTCTACTAAGCAGTTTCTTGTAACAGACCATCATAATCTTTTTGCACTATTATAATGCACCAGTGTTTTTATTATATCAATAAAATATACAATAATTCAAAAGGTTTTCCTATATATGTGTAATGGTAGCAATAATGTCTCTTACAAAATGTGTGTATATATATATATACATATATATATATATATATAAGTAATAGATAAATATACGTCTTCATCGAACATTAAAATGTTGTAAATATATTGAGGAAATATATGTTAAGATGATAATGTTAATTTGAGAAATTGACTTATGGTTACAATGTTAACATTGTTCACATATTATTATTGTTACTATAATAAATTGTAGTTATGTCTTAATATCATAAAACTGTTTAAACTATGGCAAACTATGGCAAAAGGCCTTTGGTATGTGTACATATATATTAAAAAAACTGTTCTATCATCAAAGTTAGTTATATTCTGGTGGTCTGTGATCCTGATCCTGTTGATATAGTGGAGCAGCTGGCACTAGTTCATATTCTCTTTTGATATCCATTATTTGTTCTATGATCCTGCCCATAACTCTGATGTTATAGTGATTTCCCCTTGAAATAAGTGTAAGTTCTCTTTCTGTAGTAGTGACACCCATCCTTTCCATGGTAAATTGATGATCTAGTCTTTATTGTCCTTGAGGTCAATGTTGGTCCAGTCTACATCCATCTGGTAACAGCAACAGCAGATGTGGTCCAGGAATATATTGCCTGTGTTTGGGTATCTGATTATGGTCAGCTGCAAAGGGTAGAATGGCATGCTAGTGAAGTGTGCCCATATGGTATGACTTGTGTCAACAAAGGTAATTTTGACAAATATATCCATCCTGGCCATTCTTCAGAGTACTCTACTGAGCGGAAAGATGGGGAATCTTGTTCTTAGAATGTCAGACTTGTTCCTACATTGATTGCATACTTTGTATAGTATGAATATAACCATCTTCATTGATCATTGATAATGATCCAGCAGTGAAGCCTGGATCTAAGTGTACATCCTGTTGCTCATCTGGATCTGGTGGCAGAGTGAAGATGGGTTGTAGATTGGGCATTGCCTTCACTTTGAGGACAATAACATAATCCTCATCAACAGGCACGTTTGACATAAGATATGTAAAAGAGCTTTCAATGTATCATTGTTTGCTGAAACACCATACTAATGGCAATCAGTGCCATGAGTCCTAATGCTGTGGAAAGCCATGATAGGATTAGGCTTGCTCTTTCCCACCATTCAGCTTCTTTCATATTACATTCAAAGTCCCTTTTTCCTCTGTGAAAGGCTTCATCCATCTTATACCACTCCTTATCTTGATCCTCAATCATTCCCACCAGTACCATTTCTAATTCTGCAAAAACTTCCTTGGATCTCTTGTTGAGAATTTTGTCTCATTGTCGTGCCTGAAAGACTTTAAGATTGGGGAGATCATAAATAGGAATGCTCATTTGTAATTCTGTTGTCATCTTTTTGAGACTGTCATCAAGTTTTATGTCTAATTTATTTTCCATGTAGTCAAAAATAATTTTGTTGACTGAGTAGTATGTTGTGAGGTAACCATCAGTTGCTTTCTTCATGCTATCACACAATTCCATTGACTGTATCAAAAAGTAATTTCCAGTGGATAGAGAGCATTTGCAAAGTTCAGTCCTATTTATGATATGGTAAGTGGAATATTATATGCTGAATGGTCAATTAGAAGGCTTGCAAATCAGAGTCCATGGTTTCAGTAAATTTGAGAGAACAATTTGTTCTCCTGCATCTAAAATGTTTGGTTCTGGTGGATCGTTGAAATGGACCCTGGTTGTACAGTTGTTTGTGATAATATTGCTGTTGGAGATGTAATAAATGGCAGAAGTACATGTATGTTGCTGTTTATGCCTTAAGAGATGTGCATTTTCACAAAAGTAAACATTAGCTATTCTGTTACACAAGTTCAGTTGTCTCTGTGTCATAGAAATAAAATTATTATCAGTCAATGCAATGTATTCTGTATCAGTCTGTATTTTATTGATGGTTGATACCCTTGTACATTTCAGCATCCATTGGAACTGGTACTGTATCTACATTATAAAGTGACATAGGTATTTGTTCCCTAAATTTGAGAAAAACTGAAATCTGTATTAATAAATGATTGGCTGTGTTCATAAATGCTATGAATTCATGACCATAGTGTTTACAATATGTTTAAATATCAATTTGTAATTTGGTGCTGTGTCATCTTCCATGGCATCCAAATATGTCTGCAGCACCTGTGGTTCAATGATCTTATGTGTTAACCTGCCTGATGCTAATGCATCAAGTGCATATGGAAGTCATAAAATGACTGTTTGTATTTATCAAAGTAATCAGAGTATTTCATCATGACCTGTATAAACAATACTAGATCATTTTGTGTGAATTTTATGGCAAGGTGGTGGTTGTTCAGAACAGTGTGTGTCTTCCTGAACTTTCTGTTGACCTCCTGGTAGAGATACTGGAGCTGCCATTGCATCTCTTCTAACCCTCTCTGCATTGTCTTGATGTCTTCTTTTATGGATGTGAGTGCTGTAAATGTGGTTTTCGCCATCATTGATGTACAGTTATGGAGAGTTTGAATCTGTGAATAAAGAATTTTATCACTAGTTTGCATAGCTTACATTGCTTTGTGCATAGCTTTATTCTTCTTGTAGATTGTATATGAATTTAGGCCTTTTATCAAAAGACCTCCAATTGTGCCAATTCCTGTAAAAACAAGTGCTGTGCCTCTATGATGGTCATGTGTCATTGTTGATTTTTAGTAAATGAATTGACCTTATATTGTTTTGATAGCTGTGCCACTTTCTGTTTTGAATATTTTGTTGGGTAGAATGGATGGTAAAAATTGTTCTATCATGTCTTGTAATTTAAGTCTCTTTTGCTTTATTGTGACCATATAGTCATCATACAGATCCACAAATGTTTGACAAACCATGGTATGAATAGCTTCATCAATTAAAGTAATGTTGTCAGCAAATACTGACAGATTTTCTGGTCTGACATATCTGTAATTATTGCAGTGCAGAAAGACTGGTGGGGAGAATCTAAGATCTTTGACCTGTGGCAATTTTATAGTTACAAATAAATATCTTCTTTGCAAATTTTAAAGTAACATACCTCAATTTTCAAACAGCATTCCATATTCAGGTTGTAATACAGGTTTGGGCATGAATGCTCTTTTGTAATCTACAAAGTCTGGTTTGTCATATTGAAATCCTGTATCTCTTTTACTTCTCTTGTGAGATTTCTTTAATTCAATGATGCCATCATTTTCTGTGAAGATTGGTGGTTCTTCTTTGGTTTGTGGTTTTACTCATGCTATCGCATGATATTGAACCTGTGTTGCTTTCTCAAATTTAAGGTTGTCCTTAAAGTGCTTCTTAGCTGAATTGTGCATGAATACACAGACAAAGGTGTAAATAATCATCAGTGTCAGTTTTGCCATGTTTTATGAACTTGGTATTTCCATAATTGCAGGTAAAGAATGTGCCTGTAAATGCCTGGTGTCTGTTTCTTGTGCATGCTCTAGCTTCAAGTATTGATCATGTGTTTCTACTATACCCTGCAGAGTATTCATGGGCCCTGGCTTGATTCTGTCCATGTGATACACTTCTGGTAGAACTCTATTTGATAGGTCATTCAGCTGGTAGTGGGTGTGGTCTAAAACTGTATCTACAACCAATGGGCCCACGAAATCTTGTCTAAACTTGTGGTTTCCATTTGTGGAGTTGATGTTTGGGGTGCCAATAAATAAATCAATTTCCCTGGTGGATAGTATTCTTCATTTTGGTACATTCTGTTCTTTGTTTCATATGCTTGGGCTTGCATGGTTTTCCACTCTAAATGTAATTGTTTTATATGCTCAGCTCTGTTTTTCAATAGTCTGAAATATTCTTTATGTTGCACTGGTATTTATTCCATTGGGGAGAATGTAAGTTTGACAAGTCCGAGGGTTTCTGTGCAAACACTAATTCAAATGGAGAGTATCCATCTAGTGCTTCTGAAGCAAAAGTATTCATTGCAAATGCCAAAACTCTGGCATAAAGAGACCACATCTGACCTTTGTCTGTCAAGTGCTTTGTGATCATATTTCCAATTGTTTGAATTTGCCTTTCTGTTTTAGAACTGCCATGATTAAATGGGCTTATCAGTTTTAAATCACACATTAGAGCATTCAAGATGTGTATTTTATGTCAGTTGTGAATGCTCTGTCTTTATCTACTATCAGTAGTTTAGGTGGGCTGAATATACTGATAACCCTGTGTATCAATGCCTCTGCTTTTGTCTCCACTTTTCTTTCTACTAGCAGTATGGCCATTGTAAAGTTTTTATGTTCACATGTGGTTACCAAAAGAAATTTGAATCCTGAGAGTCCATTCAGCATGTATTTTATGTCCACCAATAAATTAGACATTGGGATATAGTCTACTGGAATTCTCCCACATATGGGTCTATTTAAAAGGCTTTTGGCTTTAGTCTTTAAACAGGTGTGACATGCCTCAATGAATCTTTTGAGTTTGTTTAGTATATTTTGCATGAAAAATTTGCTTTCCATAGTTATGAATGTCTGCCACACACATTGGTGCCCTGCTAACAGTGACACATGATACATGTGAAATATGTTTGGTTCGTACTTCTCTGGTATTACTAGCAGAAGTTTTTGCTTTGCTTTGTATTTTCTGTGAGTCTTTCTGGAATAATAAGCTGTTTATTACAACGTAGTTGAGGGCTTCTGCTCTTATGCATTTTTGTGCTTGTAGTTTAGATGGTTGTTTTCCTTCAGCTATACAGAAGTATATATCTTTAAACCTTGTAGACTGTCTGTATTCTTTGATCATATTTTGTGCGTATATTGGAAGGTTCAATTGGTGCAATACCTTAGTGGATAATGACCTTACAATCTGGTAAATTTCAGACTGTCTTGGAATGTGGTGGCATAGTATGAATAATGATGAATTGGCAGGCAATATGGGTTTGCTAACTTGTGTCAACTCTTTATCAAATGGTCTAATGGTGTTTACCAGAGTGGTATCACTTTACCCATTAGTGTTTTTATAGGGTGCTAATTGTTGATCTACTGATCTATACTGATCTGCACCATATTGTGCAAGCAATAAATTTGGTGCTATTTGGGTGTCCTTTGGATCATTTTCCACAACCTCCTGATATATTTTTTGTAATTTGGTGATATGAGTGTTATTTTCATCTGGGAATGTGGGTTTTGGCTTATTTATAGCTCTTTTTGTAGACCTTCTGGTGACAGCTTTATCTTCTGGTGCCTTACATGGATGTCCCCTGGGGTGCTTGGGTGTTTTGACTTTGGCTGCATGCTTGTATAATTTACGTGTGTGGTGTTTATACAAATGATGGATGTGTTTATCTGATAAGTGTTGTAAAATGTTCAGTGGAATTACATTGTATATGTTCTTGGAATCTTGTTGATTGTGTAACCTTGACAAAGCATCACTCATTTGCTGACTTGATATTTCAAGTCTATTGCATACTCTCTTAATTTCAAGAGTAATGTTGTCAATCTGTTTGTTGGCAGTTCAGTTTTACCCTTTTTCATATGTTCAATGGCTTTATGGTCTACCAGTACTTCAAAATACCTATGTTTAAGAAGTTGTGAAAAGCTGTATATATTTACAATTAAGACTGTCAGCTCTAGTTCTGTGACACTGTAGTTTTGAACTACCTGAGGTAGGCATTTGGAATAATATCCAATTAACACACATTCATTACCCTGCCTTTGGTAGAGTATACCATCTACCCCATCCCTCAAAGTATCACTTTCAAGCCTAAAGAGACTGTCACTTGTCAGCATTCTCTTCTCCAGTGGTGAAACAAGCAATTCTTTTATCCTTTTGAAAGCTGTCTGAACTTCCTTCATCCACTTAAATTTATGCTTCTTCTTTTGGAGCTCATATATTGGTATTAGTAAGACCCTTAAGTCTTTCAAAAACATGGACAAGAAATTCCACAGAATGCATGGCAATCTTTAACCATTCTAGGTACTTGACATGTTTTGTATTGCCTTGCATTTGTCTTTCATAGGGGTGTAGCAAGCTTTGCCATTTTTTTATCATAAATTTCAGTCCCATGTAGATCAATTGATCCCTGAAGAATTGACATTTGTGTGGTGATATTTTAAGACCAAATTTAGTGAGAACCTTGAACATGTTGGTGAGCAGTTTGAAGTGCTCTGACATGGTGGAGAACACCATCACATCATCCATAATTATTTTGTATTTGTCATGGTCAGTAATTAGGTCATCATTAAAGCATCGATCTATGAACTGCTGCCATATTTGGGGGCTAACCAACATGCCCATTCCCATTCTAAGGTAGTGGTAAGTGGAACTACCATAAAAGGGAGTGATGTCACAATATTGTTGTGATGTGTCTGCAAGTCTTAAAGTATGAAATGTGTCTTGGAGGTCAATGGTACTTATAACATCAAATAGTGTGCTACCAATGGATTCTATGCAGTCTCTTACTAGTGGAAATTCATGGTTTATCCTCACCAATCTATCATTAAGCACCCTAAAATCAGTGCATACCCTGTAAAGATTTTGTTGCTTTCTTTTTACAAGTAATACTGGTGAACTGTATCCAGTTAGGCCCTTTTTAATTATGCCTAAATGTTCCAATCTTTTCATTTCTCTGTCTATTACTTTCTTATGTTCTTCTCTAATTGCATAAGGTCTTACAAAGAATGGGTTATCATCTCTGAGTTGTAGGTGAACTTCAAAGAAAAGCCAGGTGCCTATTTCATCTCTTAGACTAATTGCATCTTTGTATTGTTCTAGCAGTAATTCAAATTCCTCATTTTGTCTGTCATTTAGAATTGAGTCTTCTAGTTTAATTTTCATCTTTAATATTTCAATATCTGTCATTTGTCTTCATGGATCATCTTTGTCCATCCATGGATATTTGTTATCTTTCTCTCTTTTATTAGTGTCACTTAAGTCTTGTATATTTGTTTTGACTAGTCTTGGTGCTTGTCTATAATCATATTGTTTTTCTGTTGCTAATGGTGCTGGACATAAAGTTTTACTATTTGCTTCATGTTTGTTCATCCTTATATTTCGTATTTCATTTCATGTTGTTTTCTGTTTCAAGTGGCAAAAATTGTCCCTTTGATTTGATGTTAAAGTATGCCACAATCTCTCCTGATTCAATTTCTAATTGTGTTTCATCTTTGTTAGTTCTTGCTATATAAGCTTTATTATTCATCATGTTAACTTGTTTAGTTGTGTACAGCATGGATTTGTCTTTCAGATTTTTCTCAGTCTTTGTTTGTTTGAAAAGCACATTCATCAAACCTCAAATGTAATTGTACAGTTTGGGTTGAGTTTGGTTGTATACATGTATGTGTTGTTGATACCATGGGAATACTTATCTGTGTTATGTAGATAACACTGTTGGTGTAATCTTGCCATGCTGATAATTCCTGCAGGGTATTTTTGCCTAGAAGTATACCAGCTGTAGCTTTAGTATCACACACTAGTAGCCTAGCTTGCATTTGTATGCCTTGAATTTTTAATGGTGTTTCTAGCCAAAATCTACATTGTATTCTGCCATTGCCTGTGTTAATACACATATCCTTGGATAGTGGTATTTTAGGCAGTAATTTCAATCCATTGCATTGATTATAAAGTCAGTAGCCATGATGGTGTATGTGGCTCCATTATCTATGATAATTTTTGTGGGATAAGTATCCATAATGAGTCCCTCAACTTCATTATCATCATGGTATATTATGCGCTGATACTGTCCTTTACTTGTTTTCACTACATTGCTTTTAGATCCTGTGAAATACGTGGATCTAACTAAATCTTGACTTGTACTTGTGTTATGTGTGTATTGATGTTTCTTCTTCAATTGAATTCTCTATATCTGCGATTTCTTGATTTTTTAAATGTCTTTATACAGTAATTCTGATGCATCTTTTATAGGTACCTTGCTAGCTTGTTGTTGTATAATATCATCATAAATTGGCGTGTTTAGTCATATAGAAATGATACGCATTTTCATTTGGGTAGGCCCTACCAGACTGTGTGTCGGGATCACTTTGCCCTTTTTCAATTAATGTATGTAAATTACAGACATGATTGTTGTCATAAAATTGTGATGAATCATTGTCCATTTAATATAGATCTATTTCTTCCAATGTGTCCTGATTTTCGTCATACTTATCATAGCTTTTGTACATGTCTATGTTTTGTCAACACCAACTTTCACCTACAGCCCTATTAGTATGTGTACAGCACTTGAATGAGCACCTATTTTCATTCTCTATTTCATACATAAAATTTTAAGTTTCTAATGGATCTTCATAGAGTCCATATTCTATATTGTTGTTAAATGGGGAATATATATCATCACTTTCTGGATTTTGATTATAATTATCACCCATGTTTTTGTTCTCTGCAAAATGTTGATGGACACATATTATTTTATCAATTAGCTCATTATCATCAACAGCGGTATGATTGTAAAACTTTACATTTTCTTTAATTTCTTGGACACGCTGTTTTTCTTGAGTGTCATGTTCCACCTTTTGTGTAACCAGGCTAGGAGATCCATTGATGCTATGAGGCTCCCTTATATTAAATTTGGTTGTGTGCTCTGATCCCCTGTAATGCCCATTTTGGTACAGATTTCATTTATGGTCTATTTTTCATAAACAGTATCTTTCATAGTGACCTGGGCAGAAACATATTTGGCACATGTGACCTTGCTCATGAGCAACTGCACCTTGTTGTGCAGGAGCTTGTGGTTGTAGGTGGGGGGTTGTTGTCTGGGCTGTGCTGGTGTATGATTATACATCTGTGGTTGCTGTGGATGATTGTAGGCTGTGGCTGCTGGTAATATTGCTGGTTATATTGATTATTGTTATCATAATAGTCTTGATCTTGATAATAATGCCCCCAGCCTTTGCTTCCTCAGCCTCTTCTGCAGCCACCTCTCCAAAAGCCTCTGCCATGAGAGTGCCTGGGAGGTCATTGGCCATTATCATTATAGTATTCATGTTGGGTAAATTCTTCTTGGGAGGAGTTGTAACCTCTACCCCTACCTCTCTTTCTAGGAAAGAAATTCCCTCTTTGCCCCCTGGGTCCTCTGGACCTTTTATTACCACAGTCTCTTGAGAGTGGTTACCTTTTGGCAATGATTTGGTCATAATTTCTGCTTCTACTTGCAATTGTTCTAGATGTGCTAAACATGAAGGGTTGTTTGTGGTCAATTGCTGCATTTTGTATATTTCAGTAAGTTGTCTGCCTAATTTGACAGCTTCTTGCATGTTGTCAGCATTTATTAGACCTGCCTCAATCTGTGGAGGCATGCTTTCTTTAAATTTTTGTAATACCTGTACTTCTGGCATTTTTAAATTTTAGCAATTTACCTAAAGATTTGGCCTCCTCAGCAAACTTTGTAATGTCCTCTTTAGCTGGGTTGAATGCCAGCCTGTTCCAAGAGGCAATTTGTTGTTTGTGTGTTCTGCCATGCTTATTGAACCTGCTTAAAAATGCATTTCCTTATTCATCAAAGCTATTTTAGTTTTACCAACTTGATCAAACCAAACTTGGGCTATCTCTAACATGATTATACTGAACATTTCTTTCTGTTTGGGAAATGTTGTGATTGTGCCCGCCTTTTGATGGAATTGGCAATAGTTAGTGAACTCTAACCACTTGTTATGACCTTCTTCAGGCTTAGACCCATTATATGGTTTAGGGATCAAAAACATTTTATCTGCAGGTTTTGCTTTATTCTGCATATTGTTTTGGTTTTACAAGATTTGTACTATTTGTGTAAAACTGTCTTCTAGCTTTTTGCATCCAGCTCTTGCCTCATTTTCTCATCTTTCTTGTTCTTTTCTTTCTGCTTTTTCTCTAGCTTCTCTTTGCTTACACTGTGCAGCTGTTTCATATGATCTATCTTCTTCTTCTTCTTGTTCATTTGATTCCCCTGGGGTGAATAGTGGTGCAGGTGCTGGTGGTCCTGCTACATGTACCATGTGGCCCTAGGAGAGCTGAATGGGGCTTTAACTGGTTGGCTTCCTGTACTTTCAAATTTTATTTTCTTTGCCAATGCTGCCCTACCATCCCTACTAGCTTTAAGTTCTAGAGCTTTTGCATTTTAATTTATCTATTTCTGCCTGATGCATTACTATTCTTTGGGCTGAAGCTTGAGAATGGTCAGATCTATCTTTTAAAGTTTCAAGGCCAACAGTCAGTGATTTATTTGTCTAGTTATGCTATCTATCACAGAATCTCCTGCCTTCTTGGTGTCTGCATTCTCTAATTCTGTCAACCTTAATGCCTTTTCTTTTTCTAAAAGTTTCATGTTGAACTTTTCCTCTTGAGCCTGTAGTAAAGCATGCATTTCAGCATGTTATTGATCCTTTGCTGCCTTGAAATCTTTAGAAAGGGATTTATGAATTGCCACAGTGACTTGTTGTTAGCTGTCAAGTGCCTTTTGTACTTGTGCCATTGTTAGTAGTAGTACTTGTTTGGTGATCACTTGGTCATGGTTTGTAGCTGGTGTTTGAGGAGTCTTTGGAGTCTTTGTCCTGGCTGCATTGTTATTCTGCTGTGTTGTATTTTGTTTGTCTTCCTCTGCTTTAATTATCCCCTCAGGCTCTGGGTTGTCTTCTGCATCTAAAAACTCTGAAATGTTTTTATTAATGTTATTAGTAGGGATTTGTTTAGGGGTGGATGTATTTAGAGGACCTGTCAAAGTGTCATCATTATTATTATCAGCATCTAGATACTGTATATGTTGTTCAATAACTGTGTCTTGCTTGTCCTCTGATCCAATGGTTTCATCTGTCTCTTCTTCTTCTTCTACCTCTTCCCATTCTTCTTCCTTGTCATCCAATTTTTCCTGCTCTTGTATGTATTCTTTCTTGTACCTAGTTAGATAGGCCAAATATTGGAGTAGGCCAGGGTAATCTGGTATTGTCTCTTAATCAGCAACTGTACAAAATCCTGAAATAAATGGTAATCTACAAAATTTCCTATCTTTCCATCTTTACTATCTATGTATGCTTCCAGCCTTGACAGTATCTGCAAAACCTGTGAATACGCATCTCTTATAGTTGGGTCTGTAGCAAATATGTCTTCTTTAGACATACTTGCAGGGTTTTGGAGGGTGGGAGTGTAATTGCCTTCTAATCTTACCTGATCATCTGTTGGTTGGTGTTGATTTGCAGGATTTGAAGAAGTGGCATGAATGTAGTCATTGGCTCTGCCAGTAGCCATTCCAATATATTGTTTATGGCTTTCTGATAGATCTGATTGCAGATCTGTTTGAGTCTCTTGTGTATCTCCACCCACAAAGTGTGATAAAGGCTCATATGAAGAGACTGGTTTTGAGGGATTGTCATCTTCCATTAATGAGTCTATGTGTGGGTATAAACTGTCCATTTGCTGGGCAGGCATGATTGTGGAGAAGGGCACAGTTGATAAAGGTTCCTCACCTTCTGACTAAGGGTCAGTAGCACATGGAATTGAATGTTCAACCTTGAGTTTTCTGAAACCATGTGCCATTTTGCTAGTGTGAGATTGTCATATATCCATGTAAAATTCAAGTGAAATAAATGTATATTGTATATATATGTAGTGCTTATCAAGGCCCTTTTAAGATGTGGATGCATCTTTATCCTGTTTTTGTTTGCTTGGCTCCTTTTTGTGAGATTCAGTCTGTGTCTGTTCATCACTTTTATTTTTCAGGTCAAGCATTTTGATTTGTTTCTTTGTTTTGATTTTTCTAGTACCTCTTTGATTATGGGGTTCACTTCTGCTTGTCTCAAATTTAGTGCTACTACAGTTGCCAGGGATACTACCCTGTTTTTCCTCGAAAGTGGTCCTTAATTGTGGATTTATTTCCTCAGAGAAGGTGTCATCACTCATTTTTTGTGAAGCCATATTGTCACTTAGTGTCACTTGGTTATAAGCACTTTTCAAGTGCAAATTTAACATGAAATTGGGTGGAGGTACATTTTTAAGAATTGTCATAATTTGGCTAGCTTAATCTGAGTAGTCCTCTCTACTTAACTATTGATTGTGTTGTTTCTGTTGGATTTTACGCAGAAATTTTAATCTTCTACACTCTCGTGCCTCAGCTGATCAAGTATTTCTGCTGTAGGCATACACCAGGAAATTTGTTGTCACATGAGTGTCTCTGTATACATGGCTGTGGTTCCTGATTGTTTTTGCCATTATGAACAAAGTATATAATAATAATTATTATGATACCTGCCTTGGCTGTTGGTGTTGCATCTTTGGTTTCTCATTGATGTAGGTGGACCAGAGTATAGTGAGAGGGATGGGTGCCAGACATGCTCAGCTCCTGCCAGTATAAAATTCCAGTCAGTGGAGCCATCCATGTCATCAATGACTTGCAGGAATTGTTCATTAGTTAGATGATCCAGGTTGTAGCCACTCCATCTTTCCTTAAATGCTCTTTTCCTGTAAATTTCAGTGGCTTTCCTTTCCTCTTCATTCTATCTGTCTTGTTTGGCCCTCTCCTGTAGTCTTCTGGCTAGATGCCAGTGAAGAAGGATCCGTGCTTTGATGTATTTGTTGGCAGAAAGAACTGCTGTACTCCTTGTACTGGATGTACCTTTCTGTTATGAGTGGTGTGAAAGGTGTTAATTTTGTTGATAGTTTCTAATGTCTTGATAAAAATGTCACATTTGTCCTTATGATGAAGGGTTTTATATAAACCTGCTATAAAGTGAAATGTTTCATATACTTGCTTGATTTGATTCCATATCCTAATGTGTACTCTAATTCTGAATTGAAACTCGTAAGATTTTATGAAGATGCCCATGGCTACTCCAGCTAATGTCCAGTATGTCAGCCATATGATGATCCACAACTTTTTGCCCTACCAAAAAATGCATTATTCATTTAATGGTGTGTAAAATAAAAATATAAATTATTTAGAATGCTGTTCATAATTATTATTTTAAGATTGTATGCCTGGATTATAAAAAAGTTATAACTAACATGGAATTAAGCTTAATTATTTTGTTCTACCAAATTAAAAACTTGAATTTTGCCAAAATTTTGAATTTTTGTTAAACTAAAGTGTTACACTTTTACACATAAGTTTTCCAGCTATTCCAGTGGGACAAAAAGTAATTTAAACACATGAAATAAATTTATTTTACAACACATCTACCTTGAAAACATCAGAAAAAAATATGAAGTGTTATATTTTGTGGAAATTAATAGCTTAAAAAAATAGTCAGAAATGGCTCATGTTTTGAAAATTTTCCATCCCCCCTAAAATCAATTAAACTAAGGGATATTGATGATCCTGCAAACTTATTATTTAACATTTTCCAAATAATTTTCATGTTTATTAGAAACATGTTGCAAGTATATACTTCTTGCAAAAAATATGAAAAATGTAATACAGTGCTGCTATTCTTTGCTACATGACATTCAAGTAAGCATGAATTGCGGTAAGTTGTAACTGATCAGTCACAAAACTGATGTACTTGTAGGATGCATTATGTAACTGATTCATTATCACCAGAGGGAGATACTTTTCCCATCAAAATACTCATTGTTAGGAAAAATCAGTTGAAAGAAGTTGTGGGACAAGTATTTGTTTTTGATATTGTACATGCATCATGGTTATCTTAATTTTGTTGACTATAACTGAACATTATGTAACTGTTATGTAATACATATGTTACATAACAGTTACATAATATAAACATTACATAACTGATAGTAACTGATAGCATTAAAAAAAATAGAATATAAAATGATGTAAAAATATATTTATAACTTATATTATAATATAAATCATCAATATGAGCAGCATTTGTCATTATACAGTAGAAATTATAGCAAATAATTTTTTTTTTTTTGTAGAATTAAGTTTTGGACTATTGAGACACAAATGTTTGGGCAAAAATGTGCACTTTGTCATATAATCCAAATAATGGTTATTGCTGTGTAAAATTTTGTATGGTACCATTTAGAGTCTGTTAATATTCTTAAATAAAAATAGGATATCGGAGTGATATCCATTTGTCCATTGTAACTCTTCTAAAAGTGTTCTTGGCTTGTGCCAGTGAATGAAATTTATAAAATATAACTTGTGATTTTTTATAGATTTTTAAAATTTTGGTTGATTGGTCTTTGGCAAACACCGGTGTCTAAAATTTATTTGATTAAAACTTAGTCCATGTTCAAAAGATGTATAAGCTTAGTAGGTGCTACCCCTGTGGTATCTCGGGCTCTAATGCCCTGTCTACGTAAGTGCGGCTGGTATATGGGGTGTTAGGGGTGGACCTTATGTGGGTAGCCCGTAATATCCCCGGCAAGTCGTTTGAAAAAGAGAAAAGGTAAACGTATAAATTGACAGAAGAAGCCCAATTTTCCAGTGCTTCATCTCCTGAAATTCCTATCAATTTGAAAACATACAGAACAAAAGACTTAACAAAAGAATTCCATTCTGTGCTTTTGATGTTCTATTATTTCTAGATTGATAGGAATTTCAGGAGCCGTTAATGATTTCATCTCTGCACAATGCCACAAGATCTGTAGGTCTTCAAGAGATGTATTTAACGAGTGAAGAAACGTATCAGTGATATCATGAATAACAAGAGATAACTTGACGGTTTACAGAGCCTCACGTCCAACCTTTCACAGTATTGAATCTGAAATGGCCAGAGGTGCGTTTTCCCCATTTCAGGTGGGGGTGTGGGGAGGAGGATGGGTTCCTGGTCAACTTTTTTTGCAATGGCTGCTAGGAACACAAATCTCGTTTCTCTCAAATACATAGAGCTTAAATGCCATAAGCATGAGGCCCAAAAATACGAAATCAGTGGTTTCTATTGTGTTTTCGTATATTTGACATTTTAGTTGGCTCAAATGAAAGACACGATGAAATCGGCACCTAATGGAATATAAATACTTTACGAAGAATAGGTAGTCACGCAGGGCAAATGAAGTTCCATCTTCATGTTACTGTATTTTTTTATTGCGCTGAAACAATTTACTGTTGGTTTTATATCAATATCAATATATATTTTGTGACGTTTAAGTTAAAATATACATGCATAATAACATCAGAATGTGGATGAAAAGCAATCCTTAAGTAAAGATCAATAAGATATGCACATTGCTGATTTTACTGAATTTGGATACTAGCTGCAATAATGAAATCGGAATAATTCTTTTTTCAATGTGAATTCCGTTTTTCCCTGTAAATCATCTGACATGGCTGGCAGTAATATCTAAAATCACAGTACAGATATCGATCTCAGTCAGTGTATGAAGTGGCCAAAACGTTTTCAAGATCTAATTTTTAAACCAAAAAATGGAGATTCGATCACCCGTTTCATCATTTTTCTGTTTTTCCAACTTTGAAAAGGCACAAAATGGAAATCCGAGATTTTTTTAGTTCCATGGAATAGATGTAAACAGAAAAACGATGAAACAGGTTATACAATCTCCATTTTCCATTTTGTGTCATTTAGACATTATGTAAAAAATGGGAAAATGATGAAAGGATGATCCAATCCTTTTTTTCCATTTTCAGTTCAGAAAATAAACTTGAAAACGTTTTGGCCACCTCATACATGGACCAATCTCAAACGTCTTGTTTCCTTGGACATGGATTTATTTTCGGCTTTCCCATTTGCTTTTTGTTAAATTAAACTTCCCCAGGTGTAAAGTGCGATCTGGGGAAAGCTGTGAAGCTATTTTTTTACTGAAGAAGGCCAAAAGTGAAATTTATGTTATGGAAAGAAGAAGAGGGATCTTATTAAATATATTGATTTATGAGAGACGATTTCTATGATCTGGTCATAAATATCTTGCAAGTTATTACTCGCATCACAAGCTCTGCTCCTTACATTTCACCAACATGATGAGACATAACGGTACATGTTAAAAAAGCGAGGCTACATCTTTGATGTTCTGAATCAATCGCGTAGTAAGTAGTCACATTTATAATAATGTCCAAAGCTCCAGTACACACAAATGCATTAAAGCTATAATATGGTACCTTATTGGAACGTATTAACAAGTCTTCATTGATTGATTGACTGATTATTTATTTGTTTGCTGTGTCTTTCATTTGAATAAAAGTTACTGACAAAACGGGTTCTTACTAGATAGATGTACTGAATGGTCGGTGTTAGTACCTAATGAAATTAATTAATTTTCGTTACTTTCCAGATAGTAAACTAGATTGCCAAAGAAAAACATGACAACAAATAGTATTGAAGAAAAAGAGCGAAAGACAAATATGGACTTTCAACAAATAATTGTCTGTACAGAGTTATTCATTTACATGTAGCAAAAGGCTGCGATTTTTGTTATGACAGTGAATTCCACTATTTGTACAAGTGTATGCGAACTATTATCTCAGAAGGATTAAAATCAATTGTTTTAACATAGCTGCATAGTATTTTTTCTTTATGCGTTATTACAAAATTGATACGATTTCTGTGTTATGCAAAACAATTCATTTTGAATTCGAATTTTTTCATTCATCCCGTCTTAAAGTCTTAATTTAGCATTTCATAATTTACTGATTTATGTTTGTTTCAAAAGATCCCTTATTAAGCAGACATTTTTCACCCGAATCATTTCTCTCAAAATCGATCTTTATGATGCTATTCATATTGAAATATTGGCTTTAATTTACAGATTCTTAAAAATCTTCTTGTAATGAACTTTTTATCATTTTTTAGATTAAAATTGGAAATAGTACAAGTAACTTTGCGTGACAGGGTCATTTTTAGAGGCGGCACCGCTTTAAAGAGATTGAGAGGAGCTCCCTACAATATTTAGCCTCGCGAAAGCGAGGGTTCTGCAACGTTGGAGATCTAGAATTTACAGATTTTATGAAATGTTTTGAAACTAGAGGGCGCTGGACCAGCACCCCCTCCCCCAATCACCACCACCACCCTATGCCTGATATAGGTGCCAGAGGGAAATTCAAATTTCAGGAGTTTCAGACTGAAGGTGAAAAGGTACGCCCCCCCCCCCCGCCCGCACCTGACTAAGG
>JBCAUI010544804.1:0-10651 GCA_038406195.1 Haplosyllis anthogorgicola
CTTTCAAGACCATTCCTCCTCCTTACAAGACCATGTCTAAATGAGTCGAGACTGATCTGAAATTGAACCACAGTGATGAGATGCATACGGACAGCTGTCCAACTGAGTCAGGTGAGGTTTATCACTCTGATGATACATGTAGTAATTATGATTTCAATTCTACCAACTTTTGTTGGCACTGGTGCAGTAGGCCAGTTACGAGGTCATGCATGGTGTGGCTGACCACTCAGCTGGTCATACCTGCATATCTCCTTCCATAGTGAACTATGTATCTTGGTTCACGCACAATTTGCATCGGTACGACCACAACGTATCGTTTCATTACTATATGTACAAACTGTATAAATGTTGTGTTCTCCAAACTGTATAAATGTTGTGTTACGGTTGCGATTTATTTGCTCACGTGCGGTTGGAATTAAGTTATACGGACGCATTTCATTTCGGTTAACAAAAGACGAAAAGCCTGATGTTCTAAAAACCTATTATTAAAACTATAAACGTAATATTTTGAATGTTAAAATGCGAGAGAACTATTACTAAAATGTAAAAACTGGACAAATCAAAATTTATGGCTAAGAGCGGCCCGCAGAGCGGAAGACCTGAGGCCTATGCCCTCGAAAGTCCGGAATACTGAAGTTCATGTAACAAACGTATGTACAGGGCAGTGTAGTGACCATGGGATGGTCGTCACTGGGAGTCGTGATGAATTTGCATCTTGCATCTTGGAGTTTAAGTGAATTTACTTCTCGCAGCACTTAGGGAGCATGTACACAGGAGGTGGAGTTTGGCCATACTCATGGAAGTGTTTGAAGTGTTTGGCTATGCTTGAGGGATCACGCCACATGGGTGCCAGCTTGCTGCCAGCCTCGTCTTCCTCAGGTGGCGGCCACGATTTACAGCGAGCGCACACCAAGGCACACCGATAGTGGCCTCCAACAATGTGGCTGATGTAGGTGGAGGAGTTCATTTTCACTTCTTTGCAGTAAGGGCATTGATAGAACTTGGTTGTCTTGCCCGCCTTACTGTCATCGTATGTACGGCCTTGAATGGCTTTGCTTGAGTGAATCTTGCCCAGGAGATTGCTGACGTTTGCTTCTGAGGGAGCGTTGATAAAATAGGCTTGGTCGCAGGGCATGCCCCAGCTCCGGTTCCCAGTACGGGTGCGTGACACGATCCTTTTCAATGCCTCCCTCCATCAGAGGTCATGAACCCATTTGGGCCACTTGTCGTTATGCATGGAGCTGAAGCTGTGAACGCGGGGGTTGTGTGCCTGGTGGAAGTGTACCTTGAGTTCTTTGTGGGTGTGCTCGGTCATCCGGGCCATATCGAGCTTGTCATGTTTCTCCAGGACTGCGTGCAGTCCCTTGGCTTCTTCGCTGTCCCACGCCCATACATAATTTATGTCTTCCTTCACCGTGGCCGCAGTGTCAGTGGACTTGGGGTTGAGTGCGGATGCCACAGAGTGATTACCAGACTGGGACCATGAATGAGACCTCCCTTTGGAGCATGACCAGGACCACCCGCGAGACAGGCATTTAGAGTTGCTGCCCTCGCTTTCATCAGAGGATGACAAGCTGCGACGAATCTGAGTCAGAATCGCTGGAGGAGTCGTCAACCAGACGCCAGCTTTTGGGCATCCTTATCTTCTTGCCACCCTCCCCATCACTCTTTGGACCACTGAAAGCCTCCTGTGCTTTCCGTTTCTTCTCATCTGAGCTGAGCTTCCGGGCAGTTGTTTTGGTGTTGGATGGCCTGGAGTGGGCGCTGTCATGACCCGGTGAGGCATGGACCACTTTGTGGCTGCTCCCTCCCCTTGGGGAGGATTTCCCGTCTTCACGGGTGTCTGCATCAGAGTCCTTGTGGTCCCGTCAGTGTTTAGAGTCTGAGCCGTGCTTCTTAGACTTCTTATGCTTGTGCAGGGAAACCTTCTTTCATTTGGGTGAGCTGTCGGACTTCTGTTTGTCCGGGGTCCTGGACCTTCTTTCCTTCTTCAGTTTCCCTGGGTTTGTCATGATCGCTGCTACGATATTTCCGAGGTTCACTCTTTTCCTGGTTGAGCAGGCCGTGTTGGACTCCATCAGACAAGTGCCCTCAAGGGCCACATCATCCAAGTCTATGAGGACCATGGCGTCTAAGTCATCTTTGTGCCCAGCTGGTTGGAGGGTAGGCACCAGTTGCTCCCGTGACCCTGATGCCCCATTCTTCATAATTGTGGAGAATGTTTTGGCTGGATGAGACATGCTGGCCTTCCCCTTGGAGAAGAAGGATTCCGAAATGGGACTGAGGAGTGTTGGGTGTAGTGGAGAGGCACTGGAGAATATGGGATGCCCGGACTGGAATCCAGAGTGGTCCGAGGCAAGCGAAAAAGGTCTGTCACCACCCTAACGGGAAGTGGATATTTGCCCGCCAGAGAATATGTGCACTGTAACACTGGCTGTTACTACCATTGCGTTAACAGGCAGGATTGGGGATGAGGTTACCAGGCTTGCCCAATCTGCTGACTTTTGAGATGTCATTCTCCCAGAAGGGCCAGCTACTTCCACTGTCTTCACATGAGGCAGAAGGAACCCAAACAGCGCTTCGTCTCCAATGATGCTCCACACGTCATAGGATGTGCAGGGGCAGATGTCTGGTATGGGTATGTTAAGAATTGGATGGTCCAGGCCATATGACGCTAATTCCGTCTCAAAACTGGCCATGTTCTCATAGTTGCGGGCTGCTACCAACCCAATAGAGACTGCATCCAGCCTGGTTGCCAGGTTAACCCTCGCTCGCCTGACTTCTGCCTGACATTTGGCCAGGTGTTTTTGCACGTACTCTTCTTGGACGACCGCGATATTCACCTTGGCATCCGCTGTGGTCTTCCCCAGTTTACAACTAAGGTCCATCATGGGTTTGCTATGGTGGACATCATACTCCCTCCACAGACCTTTGGTGCCCTCCTGGGCAGCTTTTTCGAAGGCGGCCTGTACATCTGCAAGGCGCATGATGGATATTTGTTCTTCGAATTCTTGTACCGCTCTGTGTTCTTCATTCAGGATTTGGACTTCATGGATGATGAGGGGATCTCTGGATGTGGCCAGACCCAAGTCAGGCACCATGTAGCAGACGGCCTGGGGGCCGGAGAGAGAAAGGCCATCTCAAACACCATAAGTGAAGTTTACCTCAATGTCACTGAGGAGGTCCTCCATACTGGTGGCAGCTACCTGAGTTGGCGCATCAGCAAAGGTGATCTCACAGAAAAGCTCACTGGAGAAGCCAAGGTCCTTGAGATGGTCACCCATGGGTTGCACAAATTCCAGATGGAAGGGACACATGGATGAGAGCTTCAGGTCCCTCAGCATGATCCATTCGGGGGTATGGTACAAATCCAGGGGCAGGATACCTTTCCCGTCTATTGTTCTGAAAAGACCTCTCACAGAAAAGTTTCGAAACGGTCGGCAGGGTGCATCTGAGTCAGTAAAATGAAGTCTCACTTCGCCCTGATCACTGATGAAATGACAGAACACACACAATTGGAAATGGTCGGGGACAGACCTTGGCCACTGGCCTACGGAAGTCTTGGAGTCCACGTGAACTAGGGCAATGGCAGTGGTGTTGTGTTGATCTTCTAGGAGGTCTATAAAGCACAGGGCTGGCCTGATAGGACAAGTCTCCTGTTTAGAGTGTACATGTACATGGCACAGCGAGTAGGCATGGTCGCCGACTACCCCATCACAAGACACCGGGAGGTGAATTACCAGCAGAGCCAATTGAGACTTCAGTTCAAAATCTGTGGGGTGGTTATCTATGTTGGTGTAAAATCCAAACTTCCCGGCCAGTATGAGTTTCTCCATGACATCCCTGGACCACACATCTGCCTCCATGGAGTGGACTGACAAGCAGCATGGCACGTATCCCCAATCTTGGATGTTCTCTGGCCGGATGCTGGAAGGATTAATCATCAGTTGCCTATATTTTCCTATATTCGGAGCCCATAGGGCCTGGTGTCGAGGATGTACCCACGAGCGCATCAGTAGACTTGTTTAGACTTTTCTCGAGTGCTTCAGTGGCTGCCTTAGTTTCAAGGCTTTAGGGTGAGAGTGATGAGCCAGCCACTCCCGCACTGGCACCTTGAGGGTCTCCACTTGGCTTCAGTTGTCTGGGAGCTGCGCGTGTTCCGTGTGGTGGTGGACCTGACTAAAGAAAAATTTAGCCATTATAATGTGATCGACCTGAGTTGTTCGCTCTGGGCCACCCAGTTGAAATCGAGAACTTGTACAATGGAAAACCTAAGGGAGAGGTTTCCTCCCCCAAGCAAGATGGCAGCCAATACATAAAATGGCATGCGCTCCCTAAGTGAAATGGCAGACGGAACTTGACCATGTAACTGGCCAAAAGGGGCACTCTTCGGAGAGTGGCCACACTGAACTTGGCTGGGCGCATGGTTGCCCACACCTCTGGAGAACTTTGAACAAACTTGGCTGACCTTTTGGTCAGGACCAGCTGGCATGCTGACGCGTCAGCTCCTAGCTTCGAAATGAGGACAAGGCCGCAGGGGTTTCCCTGACATAGGGCAAACTCGAAAGTGAGGCTGAGCCCTGTGATGTCATGATGACATAATGAGAGGCATAAAAACAGTCATGTGGGGATTCCCTGCTCATTCAAACTCCACCCACGAAGGCGACAACATGGCAAGCGAGCAGAAGTCTGAAGAAGAGGAGGCCCCGTTCATGTGAGTCGACTGAGTGGACTTGAGCACAAGTCCTAAACTGCGATGACAAGTGAGCACACCCAGCACAGCCAGTCCCCGACCTCGGTTGCACCCGCACCTGAAAATTTGTCATGAAATTTCAGTTGCCTGATTGTAGAAATGCCCCATGTTCATTTCAACATGTTCATGGCTTTAATTTCAGAATAATACTGTTCCTCAGAACCGATGGACTGCTGCAGACTGAATGGACTGCTGCAGACTCTGACCAACTCCGCCACACGGTCATAAAATACTTTTATGTGGAGGTGTTGGCCAGACATATGAGGGGAGGTTACGTGACCGATATCAGCCAGAACTGGATCCCGGTGAACCTGGTGAGTTTGTTGGTTGCAGAAGAGCATCTATGGGGAAAACAAGATGTGTGGGCTAAAGAGGTGGAACTGACTGGATGGAGACCTGAGGGCTTCGACAGATTCCTACAGGGGAGGGATCTGTCGGATGGTCCGGAGAACATGAGGGGTGGCTACATGTTGCTGGGAAGAGAGCCACTCATTCAACCCGACCTTATCCAGAGGGTGTGGGATGCCAGTGACCTGACCACACTGCAGAATACCTCTGACACATGTGGTGGAACCCCGCATACCCAAACTTACGGAAGCTGAGCTATGCTCTATAACCAATGAAGTCGTTGGGAATCTGGACAGACTCCTATGCTATGACGGATACTCCCCCAACCGAGCCATTGTATGGGACACCCTCCGATCCCTGATACGGGCAATCCCGGCAATGGGGGCTGACCGTATCCATCCCAATGATGGCATCCCTTGAGCTGTGCAGGACCTGAGGGAGTTTCTGCATGAGGAGTACTGGGAGAGAGATCACAGGGAGGAGGGGCGGAGCACTTTCACATCCCGAGTGCCACACGGGCTGCTTAACTCAATCATTGCAAGCAAAGAGTGGACCACTCCAACTGAGTCCCCGGAGGGCATCCAACACCCAAGCTCCCAACCTAGAGTGAAGAGCATGGTGGTACCAAAGACAACTGTCAAAGAGCAAGTGGATCCACATCTCTCTATGGCACTCCGGGATGACCAGAACCCTGGGGGTGAACCTATCTCCAGGTCCATCACATGGGAGGATGAGGCTGACAGGGGTTGGACCAGTCATCGAGATGGCCAACCAGAGAGGAGACCGAGAAGCTGCTCCCACCCTCGAGAGCCGTGCACCTCCTGAGAACAGGGCAGAAGAATGAGAAGCTGTTCCCGTCATCGAGAGCCATCATCCACCTGATCAGAAGAAAGAAAACCAATACGAAATGCGAATGAGTTGCCCAGTCACCTGACCGGCCTCCCGAATCCAGCAGCAGAGCGCAGCAGAGTTCGCTGTAGTAACATCCCAGGGACCTGTCATCTTGCAAACCCCGGTTGAAAACACTGAGGAATTCCACCTAAGGAGAGCAGCGGCTGAATTAGTCCAACAGGCCACTGAGACCGGTAAACTCCTGGTGGATGACGCACCCCTCCTATCCAGTGCACCCATCACTAAGCAAGCGGCTGCCGGAGCCACCACATTGATGAGGGAGACTGCAGGCATGGGTGAGTCATGGGTTGTCCCTCCTGAGGCAGACCTAGACTATGATGAAACTGGCATCCCGGAAAACCTGGGCACGATGCCGGGAAATGATGATGCAGCGTCGACCTCTTCCAGCTTTGTGGTTATACCCAATTCACCATCCATACGAAAGCGGGGAACCTGGGAGAATTCGACTGAGCCAGCACAGAAATGAGCGGCCAGTGCAGAAAGAGAGTGAGATGCAGACAAAGCATACTCGGTACCCAGTACCCGGATGGACTATCAGACACTGTACAAGACATTGTATTCATACTCGATTCACGACTATTCAGAATATTGAGCTTGGAAGTACATCCGGCTCCTGGCATAGGCCTCCCACAATCAGTTATTCGTTCATATTTAGCCATTCGTAATTAGTCATTCGTATTCTTTACTTCAGGCTGCCCGTGCTAACTTAATTTAAATTTAAAATACCTATTAGTGCCAATCATACTTCTCTTGATATTTTTTACAGGTGTACATGTGTTGTGATAATAATGTGCACCTCGAGGACGAGGTGGGCGCCTGGGGGAGAATGTCATGGTTCCGTAACAATGTTTGGGGGGATCTTCTGTAAAATTGTGTGGACGACCACTCTGGTCTTCCACTTGGTGCGACCACTCCCATTGGGGGTGGCTACCTCCCAGCATGATTGCCAGTGCGCATGCACTGTGGCTGTGACCTCACTGCACGAACGTTCTTCAAAGCTTTACGTCATGATTCGAGCATTCCTATAGTGATGTCATGGATGTGATGTCATTCCCGACCCTCCATGAGGGTATTTAAGAATGTGTGGCCCCGTTAGCAGGGACACAGCCATCCTTGTGTCCTTCAGGTTAGCTCGTGCATCTCCCCAGATGTCCGTCTCACGGGACATTTCAAGGTTACTTGAGAGTTGTTTTCAGTCAATAATAGCATTCAACCCAGTGCCCGTCAGCCTGGGTCCTTTAGTTATTACTTATTGGTTGTGCCACACGCCGTGTCGGGTGGCTTGATAAAGCCTCAAAGTAAGCGTAACACGGCTGGGTCACCTCTATTCGGATTACAGCCGGTGCCCAGAGTAACGGGAAGCAACCTTCCCGTCCGAGATCAAGGCGGGGAACCTCCCAGATCAGTGAGGGTGGCTTCCGCGCGCTGACATATATCTTTAATTTGGATCTATCAAACTCATTGAAGATAAAAGAGTCCAGGATCAGGTGGGTTGGCAGTAATAAAATGAGGAAAATTAGGCAAGATCTTAGAGAAGTATAATGGTTATTAAACTGCTCAGTCATTTACAATTGAACAGCTAACAAACATCTAGACATAAGCATACAAGACTAAAGATGTGAAGAGGGCAGGTTGTACACTCTGCTCTGACTAGTTCAGAAGTGTGTAAATCTGACAGCAGAATTTGCCTTTTGTAGGAACACTGGCTCCAGCGGCTTGTCATTGTGAATTTAACATATCTATTGTTAAAGCATTATAATAAATTGCAATCCTTATTAGCTCAATGCTCTCAGCTACCCTGGTGTCAAAAATTTGACATCTCTAAATTAAAGATAAAAAAATAAACTTTTATCAAATCTGAAATGACACAGGCAATACTGGTGGCTTCGTATTGGTCAGAGATCTGAGAGCATGGACACACATGTATTGTAATTAGTCACAATGTTTTGAGAATTGGGATGTACAGTTCACAACAGGTCTGAATGCCTTGACTGTATGAGCAGTCAGTTGGAGCTGACATCTTTATGTAGGAAAATTTTAAAAAATTATTCATTTCTTAAACCAGTTACAGCACAATGTATGCATCAAGCACTTTGCACAGGTTCCAATTTTATGACCTTTTTTGGGTTCTGTCTGTTTGGCATCCAACTACATATATATATAGCTCTACACACATAAAACAGACCTTTTTAACGGGTTCTTCTGCTTTAATGATGCCCATTCCATTGGCGTAAATTAGCAGAAACAGTCATGCCTCTCCCTCCCCCACCTCACAGATTAAATTTTCTTCTTTTACATGCAGTTTCTGGTGAATTTTACTGCCTCTCCTCCTCCCCTTTACGAGAAATCCTGGATCTGCCGCTGCATCCCCCTATAATTTCTTCTGACCAATACTGAACCCTCGGTCTACTGCAAGTTTCATTTAGGATTTTGCAAAAGTTTTCTTTAAAGATGAAAGAATAGAAATAATAATGCAATTTGAAAGTGCTAGGTTTTGACAGAGTGTGTTTTATGGCTGTGTCTGTGTCTGCGTCTTCATAACTGTGTCTGGCAAAAGTGCAATAATTTGTAATAAATAATTACACAGGGATAAAACATCATGTTTTATGCTGATTTGCAATTAAGGAAGTGACAAATTTTTGTATTTTTCTTTTATGAGCTCAACTTAAAACCATCACTTAAAACCACTTCTTAAAACCACCATTTAAAACGATTTCTTTCCTTTTTCCTCAAATAAGGCCTTTATAAATTAATTAAGATCTGCAAACATCAGGACAAAGTTAAGGTTCATACTTGATAAACAAAATGACATTTTTTGTATGAAAAATTTCCTTTAAAATGGTCAAACGGTCCCGATTTGAACAAATTTTTAATTTGCACTGCTTGATAAGGTAAAAGTTCTACATAAAGGAATCTCTGCCTATTCAAGAACAAATGAATTTTTAAGTCTTGAAACTTGGATGCCTGAAAGAGACAGTTCTGCAGCAAAATATAGTGCAAAATTCGTCATCGGCCCCCAAAATTCATTAGCCCAATCAGCCCGCCTGAACAGATGCAGACACAGCAGACACAGACACAGCATGAGAACCGCCTCGTTTAGACATAAGCCACTGAAGAGATCACACCCCTTGGGCATAGAAGGGTGAGACTAGTGGAAAAGGCTGGATATTCTCTGTGCAGTGACTGGGGATGTAATGAATAAACTAGATAGCAATTGTTCAATCTCCTCATGTCTATCGAATGAATACGTATTTTATTTTTTCTCTTTCCCGAACTAATACCCTGGTGGCCATTTTGTTGCTTACTTCCGTGATGTAAACAAACAAAAGAATTTTTAGTTTCTTTTTCTAATTTGTTTAATTTTGCATTGGCGGATCTAGGGGGCGTCGCCGGTGCCCCCCCCCCAACGGCCCAAATTTTCTTCGTTTTCATGCACTTTCTGCTAAATTTTGGGCAAAAATATGGGTGGTGCCCCCCAACGGGCCGGGTGCCCCTCCAATGGGAAATCCTGGACCCGCCCCTGTTTTGCATCAAAATAGACATATGATCCACCAAAATGATCAGAAATCAAACTGATAAATAACATATCAACATATAAGAGATATGAATATGTATAAAAAAGGGGGGCCAACTCCGAGGTGGGGGATACCACCCAGATGTAAAAATTCTCAAAGCAAGCTTAAGATATTTAAAAACTGACCCCAGAATCTTGCTATACATCTTTTTCTGGGCATTTTGATGGGTCACATGCCTATATATGTGAAGAACCCCTACTCCTACCAAACCCCCCCCTACCCCTAATTCCACCCCCCCCCCAACCCATACCCCCACCCTACTCTTACCCCAACCCCTACCCCTATTCCCACCTGCACCCCCACCCCCACCACTACTCCCACCCCCACACCCACCCTTAGCCCCAACTCCCAACCCCTACCAGCTACCCCGACCCCAAACACCCACCCTTTTCATCCTTTTCATTCGATAGACAATTAGTCTGCAAAGTTTGCCTTTTATAGGGGCACAAGCTCTAACTGACTGATCACACAGTGAAAGCATTCAGACCCATTGTGAATGTGACACTTCAATTGTGACTAATTGCAATCCATATTATCTCAATGCACTCGGCTGAACTAGTGTTAAAAATTTGACACACGTGTACAAAATCAAAGATGGCCATAAATTTCTTGTGACCAATATTGAGCCACTAGTTTGCCTGTTTCATTTGGGGATATGAGTCCTAGCACCAGACTGTAGACTAGATCTGTTCTTTGACTAAAGAGGTGTTTGTTTTGACCACTCTTACGGAGCTCACAATTCGGCAATAAAACTAGATCTAGATCTATGTGTGAAATAACACACGAGGAAGTGTAGATTAACGGCGTACAATACGAGTATTAGCCGTTAATCTACACTTCCGAGTGATGTTTTTAAATAATTTGACTTAATTTACAACATAATGGACGCCTTTCGTAACATAATCTACACTTTTCAAAATAATGAGGGGAGAGATTTCACGAGTTCTTGTTTCTTGTTCTGGGTTCTGGTTTCAGGTTTCTTTTTTAAATTTTGAAATTTCAATTAAAATTTTCATTGAATATGATGTGTTATCTAATAACTTAGCTTCCCTGTTAATCTGCA
>JBCAUI010544815.1:0-10651 GCA_038406195.1 Haplosyllis anthogorgicola
GGGCGCCCCAATTTTTACCCGATTTTAGCGCAAAAATCCCCAAAAACTGCATGAAAATGAAGAAATTTTGGCCCATAAGGGGGGGGGACGCCTCCCGCGCCCCACTAGATCTACCAATGGTGAAAACAACGATAAAAATGTTGTTTGCCCCGCAGACAATTCTTTCAGCACATTTCAACACATGCTGAAAGCACAGTATGTCATTGCG
The DNA here is from genome assembly GCA_038406195.1 of Haplosyllis anthogorgicola. Lineage (NCBI taxonomy): Eukaryota > Metazoa > Annelida > Polychaeta > Phyllodocida > Syllidae > Haplosyllis > Haplosyllis anthogorgicola. The sequence continues at coordinate 209 of JBCAUI010544815.1, forward strand.
AAATAATCCCAAACTAAACGTCTTGTCCTTACTGTTGCAGAAGCAGAAGCCTGTGGCTGATCACGAAAAGATCCATGACGAAGTGAAACGGCAGGGTAGCAAGTGCACATGTGTCAAACAGTTCAGAATACACAAGATCGGAGAGGGAAAATACAGGGTAACCTAACATCTCATATTGTAAAGTGCTGTTTTAAATACAGGGCAACCAAAGATGTCTTATTGTAGGGTTTTCTTTTGCTCTACATACTACTAAAGTAGGAAAAAAACGAGAGCAGATGTGTTAGAGAAAATGGATTAAAAAGCTACAAGCTTGTATTACAACCAAAATGAACATTGCTGCAACTGGATGCTTTACAATTTTATTTTTATTTTGCAGTTTGGCGAGTCACAGAAACTGAGATTAGTGCGCATCCTCCGTTCCACCGTCATGGTTCGTGTTGGCGGAGGTTGGGTGGCACTCGATGAGTTCCTTGTCAAGAACGACCCCTGCAGAGGTATGTAGCGCCCTCTAGTGGCAACATTTAATACATATGTAGATACGTTTGTAAGTTTAGAGATATTCAACTAAAATGTTGAAATGGAATATGATATTTCTTTGGGATAGTATGTTTAATAGAATTAAGTTTATTGTAAAGAATTAGTAACGTAATCCATGTAAATAAGCTAGGAAGGGACCCTGATTGAAAATCAAACGGACTTGAATTGTTTTACCAACACAACCCACTTGGCATTGTGTTGTGTCAATGCGACTTACTTTTCACAATAATATTCATTAAAGCTAATATTTATTTAAACTGTTCATCTTAAAAGTGGTCCCCTCCCCTTCCTACCCCCAGTGAGATCTAGAAATGACCGTAATGGTTGCATTTTCAGTGTATGTTGTCCTGGCAGGGGCATCACACATAGGACGCATATGTAGAGTGCAGACATTAGCACAGTTATTAACAAGACTTAAAAAATCGTAAGTGATTGTGCGACATTGTATAGTCTGTTAGATGCACCACAAATTTGGACACTTATTTCCTTTCCTCGTGGAAAGCTTGGTATTCAACTGTACTGAAGTAACAACTTTTGTACTTTTCTATCATTTATGTTGTGTCTTTCGTGACATACCTTTTGCTGCATTAGCATCTAAACCTGATCTTTGCCACATTAAGTTTATTTTGTAAATTGGTGACCATAGCAACTTTGGTATTAGTTTAGGCCTCATGGGGCGTTTCTGTGGGAATTCGAGCCTCATTTTAGACCAACCAATCAGGGTGTCCCACCCTAGCGGGTCAGACATGGATATAGTGAAGGGTATATTATTAATAATATGTATATTCATTAAAACAAAAAAAAGAGAAAAACCTCAGCAGATGTGTTAAAGAAAAAGGATTAAAACGTTACAAGATTGTATTACAACCAAAATGAACTTTGTTGTAACTTTTTATTGAAAAGACTCACTAATATTCGCGGAGTATTTCGCCCAAGGTACACACGTGTCAGACGTAGACGTACTTTTATTTCTATATATCTGTGTTATTTATTTATTTTTATTAGACTATTTTTTATTTTTGCACGATGAAAAGGTTTTATCTCATAGAACGAGCACACTCTATTATACCTTTTGAGCTCTTTGACTTTAACACATCTGTCCTTTTCGCTCATCGTTGCTATAGCGATGTGGATACCAATCCTCGGAACGCTAGAGGAACTGCGCGACGGTGAGCCTCACTTTCATCAACCAATCACATTGTTGTTTGTTAACTTGTGCTTTTCCATGGCAACCATATATTTTCATGTATCTATTTTATCTATAACACCTACTTTAGACGCATCATGTTGTCAAAGTTATGAAGACTTTGTTTTCACTTGATTATTTAATTTTGTAAATAAGTACATAGCAATGACATGATTTTCCTTAGCAGTGACCCAGTTTGATGTAGTGTACCACAAAGTTGCTGTACAGAAAGGCATCAGGCAATGGTTTCTAACATTGCAAGATTCCAACCAATGATGTATAGTTCTCATAATTGCAACCGCAATTACCCCCCAAAAAAGGAAAAGTTCCCCATTGAAAAGCACATAACATCATCACTGCACCACAGCAGCATAACCTTGCTGCACTCGTTTGACCTTGACCTTGATATTCTAACTTGCTACATTACATACATTCAGACATGAATATTGTGATCACAAAAGATTGTAAGTAAATTATACCAGACGGAAAATGTTCAGCCTCTATTAGTTTTATTTCATTATTTATTTGGCGCAAAACCCATGGTTCCCACTTCCAAATTGACATTTCTCTTTTTTGGTTTCAGCTTTTCAGAAATAATTATCATTGTTGTGTATATACGTTTCTTTCTGTATGGTTCTTTCGAGGGAAGAAAGAAATAATCAAACAAACAAAAAATAATAATTTTCACATTTTCTTTTCTCTTTCTCCTGATTGGCTGACCTCTGACCTTTGCTTGTGATCACTCAGTGGGCCTGTGGCGACGGAAACGCTTTGTTTTCAAGCGACGACACCACGTTCCTCACCAGTCATGTCATGTCACCATCAACACTCAACAGTGTGGCCTGCATGGTCACATGACGGGTGGTCACATGGCAGGTCACATGACGGGTCTTGGTCACATGAGAGGTGACGCAACAAGCTATGTCTAAGAATGCAGCCGTTTTACGAACCTACAAGTTCTAATTTGCTAACGTTTCATAGCATTATTTAACCTCTCCTTTTGATTGGCTAACATTTCAACCAATGAAATCCCCACCCATATTTACCATGGTCTAACTTAAGCTGCATCTCGTCACTAATTTGATATCTAATAAGTCAGTGGCGGATCCAGGAAAATTTAAAGGAGGAAAAGAACCTCCTCCCCGAGAAGTTAAGGTGAAGAACTCAAAGCCTCGGCTCTGAGTTTTTGTGGTGCGCGCACACTTGGATCCGCCTCAGCTGTTTTTCTTACTTTGCACTTTGTCTAAAAAAAACGAAAAAAATTAACCGTTTCGTTTCCTGATGTTTTCTGTTTTTACTGGTATATGCCGGGATATTAATACTAGATTGCATGCTGCCATTTATCTTATCCTACTTTTACATATGGAATAAACATTGTACAGAAGCTTCTATTCTATTTATTTATAAGAACCATAATTGTTGATAACGTCGCAACTCGTTATAATTACCGCATTCAAAGGATAAATAAAAATCTGAGTAAATATATAATTCTGCTTAAAATGCCATTATACTAATAAACAGTTTGCTGATCTAGCTTTTACTAATCACTCTAGTAACTTGAGAATTGTATGCATTTTGTTGTTGAATATTAACCATGTAAGGCTTTTTTATTTAATTGTTTGGATTACATTTCCCGCCGCACTTTGAAATCGGGATTTAAAAAAAAAAAAAAAACCTCAAATGGCAACTGAAAGATGTTGCACGGGGCAAAAAACAATCATCACAGACATGATCTGTTAAGTTAAAATTTTATTTTTATTTTTTTTCCGATCGCCGCACTTTGAAAATCCTGCCAGTGCAATGTAATCCAAATGATTAAAAATAAGGCCTAAAGAAGTGAATATTTTTTAATTAACAGAAGATTTTAGTTGTAGGAAGCATGTTGGTTGGTGATCCTCAGCAGATAGGGAGGTGTGCAGTGTGTCATTCAACGCATGCGGAATAGTCGAATGTCCAAAATAATCACATGAGCCCTTTTGTGCCATGACATTTCTAATCAGTCGTTTGACGCTGTGAAGACCCGTGCTAATTTAGCTATCCACGTTCCTTAGGCATTTTGAAAAGTAGTGATTTGCGGCAGATTCCGTGAAATAATTTAGTCCGTACTGCTTTCCATAATTGACCATGTGAATTATTATAGACATATACGATATGAACAACGTACGATACACGTGTTCCTTTACAGCGTATTAAACCATGGTTCTTTTCGTCCATTTCAGCAAGGGGAAGGACAAACATTGAGCTCCGGGAGCAGTTCATTCTCGCCTCGGGGGTGAGTCAGGCCATGGGAACGTTTGTGTCGAAATCCCCGGCCTCTGCACGGTCTCCGAGTAGTAGTGGATCGAGTACCTCTGCATGGAGTGCGCGTACCGGCAGTTCCGCATCCGGTCCCATTACCAAGGTAACCCCTACTAACTGTAACCATAACGACAAGAAAACAGAAACAACCATCCATCCCATAGCAACAAGCTTTGTGTGTTTCCATGGTGATTTATTACTTACTGATTTGTGTAATCATGGTAGTAATAAAAACTTTTCGTGATTATTAACTTGAAAGCTGATTCCACAATTGTCCGAAACTCAGTATGCTAGAAGACCCATATTGGCATTATTTGTCATAAATTAGTACAAATTTACACTAACTTTCCTCAAAGGGAAAACACATTTTCGGTCTGATACATTCAACTCCACTGACAATGGGTAGGTTTGTGGTACTTCATGAAAATAGGTACTGCTGTCATGTTCCCAGTGAATTTCCGTGATATCTCCAAAAATACATTGAAACCCTAAAATGACAATTTGTGGAGCAGCCCATATAATTAACTAATCAGTAGATGTTAATGATATACAGTGAAACCTGTCATTTACGACCTCCTGTCATTTATGACCAGATATTACAGAACCAAAATTATAATTTCCATTCAAAACAACCTGTGTTTTAGGACCACCTCTTATTTACGACCATAAAAATTTGTCCAAAAGGGTGGTCGTAAATGACAGGTTTCACTGTAGATGTTAATATTGGTGATTACAGTTTAAAGCATTATGATTAGGTGATATTTCTAACCGCTTGCAATTATTGTTTAGTCACGCATACCACGAAAAAAATTGGATTTGAAGGAGGTAAATATGTTAACAAAATAAATGTGCTAACAAACAATGGCTTTTCGGTTTACCATTGTAATGTATGTATTTGTACTCAATTGTCTTAATTGCGCGTAATCAGTCATGTGTTGTTTTTACCGTCAACAAAGCATTCATTCATTTATCAATGAAACAGTGAAAAATGTTCTCAATGCTTTGCTTGTCTTTGTGTCTGTATCTGTTCTTTGATTAAAGACCTGTACTGAGAACTATGCTTAAGAATTGTGAATATAAAAATCTTTGTTCTCATTCTGGATTATCAGAAGAGTCTTTTTTGTGTGTTCTCAATCTATGTGAGTAAGATTGTGACAAGTCATCTGAGTGTCTACTTGTACTAAGTGTGTGTGTGTGTGTGTGTGTATAATAAGTTACGTATCAGTCAATGATGGAGATATTATGGAGTCATCAATGACTGTTTTTAATCCAGTCAGTAATTAGCGCTTCAATTTAAACCAATAGGTCGAAAAATAATTAACGATGGTGATTGTGTGATTCAAACATTGAGATATTGGCATGTTCCTTTTTCGTGGATGACCAAGTTTTTTGTTACAGTGTCGTCTTGAGCGAACTATTTTATTATTTCTTACCATTAAAAAACGTTGAGAATAAAGGATTTGATAAAAATGTTTGAAGCACACAACATTTACAAAATATATTGTTGTACTAAAGATTAATGTTGCGCATGTTGTTATGTGATCATTGTAGATCCGAGAGAAGACACAGTATGGCTCCCCCTGGCGGCAGACTCCAAGATCACGTGTTAGTCCGGACACCGAGGTCAGTCAGATCATGACGCCAAGAAGTGGATCCGGGGCGCGACCCAAGACGCCGCTGAAAGGCATGTCGCGAGGCGGAATGCTGAGTCCTGGTACCCGACCTGGACTCGTCAGCCCAGGTATGTTGATTTGCCAGTAATTGTTAAATAGCTTATGGAAATTCGCAGCTTTGGGGATTTCACTGTTTGATATTTTCGACAACTCGTAAAACCCGTTAAGAAGTTTATCAGTCGTGTCGTATCAACGTAAAACGTAATGGAACAATTTTTTAAGTTGCAAATGAATAAGAACAGATTTACAGTAATGCCAAGTCCAGAACAGAGGATACCAGGGGTCTGATCAGACGGACCTTGGCCCTCGGTTTCATTTTTAGGAAGTAAAACGCAAAACGAAACAGATCGCGGAATTGAAAAATTTCATTTTATTGATATCACTTTTTACTTTGCATAACAGGAAGCAGTCACGGTAGCAGACCAAGCAGTAGAGCTTCGAGTCGCAGCAGTCGCCCCCCGAGTGTGTGTAGCGATGTGTCGGAGGAGGGAGGACCCGAGGTGTTCACGACGATGCAGACGGAGACCCGGGTCCTGGGCGGACGTCCCACGACCACCGTGACGTACCAAACACACCAAACACAGACCCGCACCATCTCACACCCGACACACACTGGGCCGCGTGCCTCCACCGCCGGGTCACGCATCCCGAAACCAGGCAGCGCGAGCACCACACCGACGGGGAGTCTGAAGAGACCCAAGAAACCTTCATCCAGATCATCTGACTCATCCAGATAATGACTTACAAAACTCGAATGATTGACACGCACAACTTCACAATCATTATATTACCGTTGTCAATCAAACTGACAAAAAGTGACCAAATACCCAGCTGTTGTGCATTTTCTCCTACTGTTTTTATACGACCATATAGTCAAATTATTTATTGAGGAGAAATTGCTTCCCTTGACACGTAAGTGCCAACAGCGTAACATTTTAAAAAGTTGTTACTTAAAACTAAAACGACATTCCAAAATCAATCCACGTTCCAAAAAATGGGTGCTTTTATGACGAGCTACATTTACATAAAATACAATGGCAAAACATTCACATGTATGTCGAGAAGTTGTCATGGAAGCAAGAAGGTGGTGTACACACAATTAGAAGTGTAAATTAATGGTAATTATTGTAATTTAATTTTTTTAGCAACTTTCAATTCCAAGCCAAAAGAAGCCAAGTGCTAAAATATATATCACTACGAAAACGTAAACAAACTGCTTTCGTCGAACACAAATATGATAATTGCGTTTCATAAATTAATGAATTATACCAAACGTTTTCATTGAATACCTATAGATTGTATTCATCCATTATTGTGCATTATAGTACTGAGTCTGAGGGGCTCAAGCATAATTGTATGCAGTTTTGTAAGCATAGTTTTTACACATATTAATAAAACCATGTCGGCTTCCACTATTGCAACGTTGTGATTTTACACGTCTCTGCTCAAAGCGCCATCTATGTTAGTGAAGTCAGCAAATGTTTTAGATGAATATCTTCTGTTGTTTGGGGCTGATTTTATGACTTTTTAACTTGTGGGGACAAATTGAGTTAAATTGCATAAGATAAGCACCCAGAGAGCAAAGTGCTAAAAATTTAATTAAAAGAAATGATGCTTATAATAAATATTAAAATGAATGAAGAGCAAGCTTATTTTTTGCATGTAAATGTATAGTTTGACATGGTCATGAAGAAAACTGTTAATTATGTATAAAGTCGAGATATGTTAGATTATGAGATCATGACATTTCTACTAATGAGGTGTAACATATGAACAGCTACGAGAAACACAAACTACTGTGTATACATATTCGGGAAGGTTATTTAATTTAATGTTACTGTATGATGTAGACCCTATCTATCTAAGATGATATATTACGCCATGGACATCACTTGATCAAGATTTTTTTATTGTTCTGTGTAATAATTAATTAACGGTGTATTGAGTTTTTATATGACTATTTATTATTAGGAAGTTCGTGATTGTATATTGGCAACAGCTGTAAATTTAAATCAAACTCGATTCCGCATACATTTGTGTTAAGGTCTAGTAGGAGACATCATAGTGAACTTGAAAGAACAGCCATGATTATTGCTTCGAACACAAACAAGAACAGCCGCAGTATTGTGTGTCTTGTTTTCGTAAACCTTCCGTGAGATAAAACCATGGTTTTAATATAACAGGAGAATGTACATAGCAGTGGAGTAACAGGCATTATATTGTGCATGAATGATGTCCACTTGTAATTTGCAAACTTAATTATTTAACACATCAACATGGCTGTGTATATTTAAACACGATTTGAATAATTGCAAATTTATATTGAGAAAAATGTGTAAATATGTATCCCAGAAGCCCCATTTTACTCATAAAAATCATGTGTTCAGAAAAGTTAGTAGAAATGCTATCATTGTCATCTAATACTTAAGTTTAATTGTGTTGCCATGAAAACAGTTATTGTATGTAGAATAGGATACTTGCTTCCATGGTAACGTAAACATCAACAGTTTAATTTTGTTGCTATAGATGCTATTGCTATGTAGGTGATTCATTCCTTTGTAGATATGTTACATCTGTTGCTATGACAACATTGGGGACATTTCATGTATTTAACATCTTACATTTCGCGTTGCTAAGCAACGGATTGTAAACATATCTATAACAGAGGCAGTGTAGAAGATTAGGAGCCAATTAAGCTAACCAATAAGAAAAGTCATCGTTATGACTGAAATATGTAATTTTAATGTCTTTTTTGTTAGCGTCTTTCATCATTTGTAGTCTTGGCAACATTATGATTGCACGTTGCTAAGGTAATGACCTGAACCATGGCAACTCATAAGTGACATTAAATTGAATTGCAAAACGTTAAATTTATCCGATTGTTTTCGTCAGCGAATACGTAAATTACATTCTCCAAATTTCTGGAATAAGCTCAAATGCTTTTGGCCCGTTTCGGCACAGTCATGGTCAGATCATTTATAGTTTACATGTTGTAAAGCTTAAGCATCATCCATCTTTCGTTTGTATGATCATATCTGTCCGCGCTTTCAGTGTTATCATTAACTCATATTAAATAAATATTATTAAAATAAAATGCGCTAGTTTCTTTGTCATTTCTTGTGTATGTGTATTTTGGCAACAAACTTTCATAACAGCACCGAACAGCATCTTGAAAATTTATTTCAGCAGAACTTTGAAAAAAGTCTCGGTTACATTCTGTTCTCTGTAGGTGTCTTGACACCTGTAGAACCGGAACCCAGGATTTCTCGTTAGAGGGGGCGCCTTCAGGTGGTTGGAGGGATCCGCCAATGAAATCTTCCTGTGAAAAAGTAGCAAAACGCTAGATCACTGTTGCATTTGACGATTGATGAAAGATATAAAGCAGGGGTATCATTAGCACTAGTCCGTTCGCCCAAGACTAGTAGATTTTATCCACGGACTAGTTTTATCATTCTGGTAGTCTGGACTGACTAGTGAATTTTAATGAACATGTGAAAACTTGCAATCACCCAAAGATATGTTATCAACCCACAGATGTCTCAATTAAAAGTTCCTTAGAAATTGGGAAAATATGCCCCGATCAAGGGTTTTCTTAATTTGTTCTAAGAGAGAATTAAGCTAATTAGTCTAATCCTAGATAACAAATTGAGTTAAGAAAAACTAGTCTTTTTTAATTTCTCAACTTGAAACCAGTCCATTTTAGGATGCGGGTTGAGAAATTAAAATTCCTACACATTAGTTTTTCTTAATTTGATTTGGTACCTAGGATTAGGCTAATTAGCCTAATTCCCTTACAACAAATTAAGAAAAACCTAATAATTACATTCACTTATTGCCATAATTTGGTCTGGTGAATATGGTCTGCGGACTACTGACTTTGACAAACCACTAGTCCGGATGGACTACTAAAGTTTTTTCCTTAGAGCTATCCCTGAAAAGCATACTGGTTTTTCATTTGTTGGAAATTGCACGAGATCTATGCAGCATTGATCAAATATAGTTGAATGTAACCACTTCATACGCCCAGACACATATGTTGATCGTTCATCGTTTTCAAGAAATTTGAGATAAAAAATCAAACTGAAAATTCTTGGACTGTATTTGGTTGATTAACGCACATTTAGCGCAATATCAGCAGATTTTGAATACGCCGTTTGAATATCGCGTATAGGTGTACAATTTACAATTAACCGGCATTTTTTTTCGCAACCCTGTTGGGTATAATTTTTTTGTAAATCGGCGCCATCAACGGTGATTGCAATATTAATGTGATACGCCCAACTCTAGGTTTCGATATGGCTAATTTGGAAAATTTCATAAATATTTAAGCTCCCACAATAAATATTTAAGCCTGCACCGTGAATACATATATATATACTTCTTAACCATATTGTTGATCTTGAAAATAGAAATTCAAATTTGAAATTTTCTCCTCTTCAAATAAATATTCTGATGTGGAGGGATGAGCGCCGGCCACCCACCCACCCACCATCTAGATCCGCCCCTGATTTCCCACTCTTGTCTCTTCGCCATCAGAAGCAGACTACTGAAATATTTTAATTTTTGAATAGAATTTCACACTGTTTTAGAATTAAAAAACAGGGTTGAATTAACTCATTTAGATTTTCCTAAATTATCAGATACAATTTTCCATGCGAAAATGCACATGCACATTGCTGTGACCTTGAACTTTACCCAATGACCTTGATACTCAAACTTGGCCTAGATAATATGAAGATGTACCACCAT
>JBCAUI010544826.1:0-10650 GCA_038406195.1 Haplosyllis anthogorgicola
CTACCAATATACATTTCACGTAACAGAACTCTGCTATCGCCAAAGGAACCCGGCCACCTACCGGTAGGCCGGGTTAAAAATCATCGTCGCAAAAAAAAATTGTGGACTGTACCTCAATGTCACATAGCAAATTTTGAAGTGTAATAATTTAGCGGATTCATTAAGTTCAGTACAATATCATGAAGCACTCGACACCAACTACGAAGTGCGACTTTTTCTTAGAAAAGACATTTGGCATTAGGTAAACAGTTTTCACCCTTTTCCCTGCCTGTACTTGTAAATTGAAAGCAAAGAACGTCTAATTTATGGCCTTTTAATTGCATACAACTTTGTAAATGTTCATAAATGTGGGAAAATGGCTTTTCTGTGACAAAGTACAGATTTATGACAGTTTTCTAGGACTTTTTATCAAACATAATTTCATCTTAAGCCCTGGTTTACGCAATATATTTAAGGGATAATTTTTGTGCAAGTAATTCTCATAGGACAGGCGACATTCGTCTCATAATTTAGCCAAATTGGATAGACCTAGATTGTCATTGATCAAATTGTGGATTCTATAATTGTTACCAATTAAATGAGTAAAGATAAATGTGAAATTTCTGTTTATAAAAATCCGAGTTCGCCAAAAGAACTCCTTTTCATATATTACATATTTGTGTGTAGCGTGTACTCGTAATGAAAGGATAAAGTAGTATCACAAATCTATTACTCAGGTGTAAAAATGCACATGGACACATTTTGCAAAGAATATTGTTGAATTAATTGTGTAAATAATGTATCTCTCACAATATTTTAACTTCTACATAATGTTTAATATCACCGAATCATGTATCGTATTGTGCCATGTAGTGTATTTAAAGAAAACACGTTGTCAGGACTTAGCCACGTATTTATTTCGAATGAAGGGTAGTGAACACTATGCCGTCCTTTGAATTCAAATTACATGAAGTTTAAATGTAGATGCAGAACATGAAGTAAAATTGAACTACTGTGACCTTGCTCCGGGGAGACCTCCCTATTGAGCGACCATTCCTACAGATCAACCGCCAAGTTAGTTTGTTCTAAAAGATATGTAAGCAAGAAAGTCCCCCTTAAGAGCAGCCATTACTTCAGGGAGTCCACTTTTGTACCCTAAATCAGGTGGTCATTCTGTCTGAAGGTCACTGTAAGATCTTAATTATTTAAATACATAAATTATCCAAATATTATCTAACAATTTAATTTTAATCTCAATGTAAAACATTTAATATGCCATAAATAAACAAATACACCGCCCTTGGGTTTTAAAGATAGTGAATTTCTCAATTACTTGCTTGCTCGCTCACTTTTGCGCTATGATCCTCAGAGTCAACTGAATCAAATTTCATCCTACCTATCTATGTGTACCTTTTTACTTCATATCGTAAAAGAAAACTTTCAATTGTCAGAATTGTTAAAAAATACTTTTAAATTTAGCATAAAAGATAGCAAGAAACACAGGAGAATGCATATTTGTTAATGAAAATCCCTATGGCTTTGTTGTAGTTCCTATTTACATCAGCATTATAAACCGACACTTCTCTAAAGTTGGTGTTCAATTACAATTACTCAGGACTGTAGGAAAGAAGAATTAAATGGAACTCCTCCTAAAGTGGCAAATAAATGATTTGTGCACTGTGTTTGGCATGTTTGACGCCATATTGTTCTTTAATGCAAAAGACGCAAAAGCCCGCTGTTTTTGATCAAATGCCACGTTCAAACTCTTTGGGCTATACCCCTTCTCCTCTTATGTAGGGGTCCATAAGACTTCGAATACCAGCTTTCAGTTTATTTCTCTGAAATAAGAACAGTGCCATTTTGTGGGGTAATATGACTCTGGATCTTAAAAACCAGGGATCTCTCAATTCAGGTCAGTTATATACGAGATGATGTGTTGCTCAGGTAGCTATCCTATTATCTACATACATTGAATCATATTGTTTTTAACTTAACAGCTCCTGAAATGGATTTCAGACAAAAGCACCTATTGTTCTCAAATTTGGAACCTTAACCAGACATCCCATCCTCAGGTCTGACACTATTAGTGCGTTTACATCATAATACACCAACATGAAATTAACCTTAAAGCACTCAATACAGCCGTACATTACACCCGTGTCTGTCTTTAAATGAAGCTCAAACTACAAATCATTTTACGGCTGACAACTATTGAAAGAGACACAATTTGTTATTTTGGTTAATATTGAGAAATGCTTTTGTGGTCTGCCAAGTGAATTCTTTCTCTGAAATTACTTACTGAACAGGCAAACTTGTAATGAACAAAATTCTAAGGGAGACTTTATCTGGCACGACTACTATTATGAAAACAATGAAGCTATTTTTTTTCCAAAAAAATGACCTAAATAGGCAGACCATTTTGTCCCGTTATTACTAAAATCACTAGTATTCATTTCTTTTAGGTCGATTACTAAAGTTGATAACTTTCAAATCATAAATTTTAATTAGTAAATCTTATTTCCATTGTACTTAATGCTAACTTTTATATATACGTAAAAAATAAAACTGGGGTGTTGCATTTTACCTTAAATTGTTCTGATACAATTTCCGTGCACTGTACTTGAAATTCATTGCTATGAGCTCTAATAAACTATCATTGGTCCGGCTTACATGGTCACAGATTATGAAATTCATATCACTTTTTGGAACAATAGAAAATCAAAATAATTCTTTTATTCTCTCTTCAAGTTGCTCTTTATTTGCTCATAGATTGTCAAATCTATGATAAACTCAGGAGTTGATCACGGAGAAGTGAAACATTGTAGGACCTCCAACACAAAAGAATTTTCTTATGAGAACATTAATAATCTACACAACAACCCAAGCAGTGCATGTTGTAATATTAGTAAAACTTCCTACGGACCTAAGAACTCTTTGGAACATGCACACATGCACATCTGTGCAAGATTGCAGCAGCAGCTATAGTTATATAATTACATGGATAGTATAATTACTATAATTACACGAATATTCATTAGTCCAATACTCAATAGCTAAGTATCTACCCACTGCTCTCAGTCTGAAACCACCAGCTGAGGAGTACACACCTAATGTACCCTCTGGTAGTTTGTAGCTCAATAAATAATTGTGTGTTTAAAACGATTCGTTTGCCTTATTCCAATAAGTTCCACATTGCGGTTCGGTATTAGGAATTCTTCGATACACATGGAAACTTCGTCAGTGCATTCAGTTGAACCGCTTGACCTAGAAACTTCATTTTTGGTATGGTGGTACATCTTCATAATATCTAGGCCAAGTTTGAGTATCAAGGTCACTGGGTCAAGTTCAAGGCCACAGCAATAAAAAGTGTCAAAGGTTTTAGTGTTGTCTACTAATATCACATGTTATGATGTTTGAGACAAGTAAATGAGGTCAAGGTCAAAATATAGGTCAAGGTTATATGAAGGTCAAGGTCATTTGAAGGCCAAATTTCTAGATTTTGTGTAATTTTTCCATGTTTCAACAACTATTTGCATTTTAGTTACTATTTGTGTCTGACAAATTAAGGTACAAAAAAAAATTAGTAAAACATTCCACAAGTTAAAACTATATATTTACATTGTTATGCATTTGATTTACGTAAAATTGAACATAGGTATATTAAAAATAAAATGCTGTGTAACAACACATACCATTTTGATCCTAGCGTAAATTTTCCTCGCGATATTTACAGTTAGTTCGCAAGAATTGTTTTCTCAATATTTATGTACAAAATACAGAAATATGAGTATGTAATTTTATATCATACATTCAAGTAAATGAAACTTGATACACAGTGTACCATAAATTGGTGCAATACTGCACAGCAATGTAACAATTATGACACCAGTTTTGTCTTGTGCGAATTTAAGACCATTTTTTCTGTATGTTTAGGAGTGATGGAAATGCCTCATGAATTACTCAAAGAATTGCGTTCATAGATTTTCTTTACAATAAATGATACCATACATCTTAGGGAATCGTCAGTTCGTAGTCAACAACAATGTCTTCGTACGTGTAAGCGTAATAGGATCATTTTTACCGATAGCAATAATTGATTTGTCTCCACTGTTTGACATAAAGATGTGTAATTTTTACTTATTTACTCCGGTGTTTTTCAGAGCGATGTTGAACTGCACCATGAGTTCTGAGTAAAATATCTTAAGAAATGTGACGAATGTGACGAAAGTTTTTCTCACACGAAAGAATGTGGTGTTTGAACTCATATCAGAGCAGATGCCTTCATTATCCGAGGATTTCGTTTGTTTGATCAGTTTACACTGGATCCGTTTCGCATATGACGGTTGCTGCGTGGATGCAGCTTATCGTTTGGTTGTCACGAACATCTGTTCCGTTCCACGGGTAGGGCAAGGTGTACCTGTAGCCAGCTGAAAGGACAAGCACGCCACGGTGTGAAACACAATCGGGTTTGCCAGCTTTAGATTTTAGCTACACTGTACATACATATTGTTGATCTAATGAACATTTGATAAACTCTAAAACAGGAGTGTTTGGCATTCCCATGTGGAAGAAACGACTGTAGAAATTATGTCTGGCTGGAAGGGACTTAGGTCACTGTCAACATGAACCACGCATCCTAAATATCTTTAAATTAAATAATTATTCTGTGCCACTAGTTCATTGAGTACTCCAAGGTATTTGTGATGACGTACCTTTTCATTAACAAATATTCAATTTGTCACATTAACGGGACAACTCTAATATACGGCTTATCATTCATAGTCAGAATAGCTTCATAAATTACAATTGAATTATAATTTACCAGATGCCCAAAATTCCACCTCAGTCAAGCCCCAGTTGTTTGCAGCTGTTGCTACGGTTTTCACGACGATACGCGCACTTGATGAGAGAATTGGGGTCAACATGAAGACGTCCCATTTCAGTGCGTTGTAGTTGCGAGTAGCCAGAGTAAACTGTTATAACAAATTTATAAAAAAAACATGTGTGGCTGTCTAAATTTTTTTAATTAAGTTACATGGTAAAAATTAAAAGCTCAAACTACAGTAGAACCTGTTTTGAGCGGTACCTTTTTTACGGCATACCTGCCTTTTACAGCAGTGTCACTCAAAAATGAATCCTTATTGTTCATGTTTATTTGACCTGTTTTGTGCGGCATACCTGCCTTTTATGGCATCTTTGTCCTGAAAAATTTGGGTGCCGCTCAAAACAGGTTCTACAGCACTTTTATTTTATGTACAATAGCTTAGTCATGTCAAAACGAGATATTATCTTGTCGATTTGTTTGTTTGTAAATAAAATTTGAGGGATGATAGGGTAACTCAGTTGCAAATACATTTCACCATCTTTTTCATAAATCTCAAGATAAAGTGTCGTTAATTTATTACAACCAAAACAAATGATGATAACAATTTAAATTCTTACGAAAGTCTTACAGTTAACAAAAATTATATTTATTTTCCACACGAAAATCAAACGTCTATCAAAAAAGCAAATAAACAAGGAGATAACCTGTCAGCTACCAAGCTTCATGCCGCCATTTTGTCACGTGACATGTGACGTCCTTGGCACCTTGCCAGAACTTTCAGAAATTAGGTCAGAAATCAAAGCAAAAATCTTGTGAAAACAGAAAGCTGAATGCCCGATAGAAGGCATTCAGCTCAACAAATCGACAAGATAATATCTCGTTTTGACATGACTAAGCTAACATTGCCATACGATATAAAAAAAATTTTTGTAATGTAATAAAAATGATGTTAAAAACTGTACCTGTTGCCTTGACTCGTCATCAAACAGAATGTCAATTAATTGTGCTGTATCCACATACCCATATCTTTGCAGTATGTGCACCTCGACCAGCACATAACAAGCGTCGAACGTGAGCTGAAGCCAAGAGTCCACTCCAGCGTGAAGCGTGGCAAATTCGAAAGGATTTCCTGTAATCGAAAAATACCATCGATAATCTGTCATCTTTAACTGATGAGAAACTCGTTCTCGTGATTGTTTGGATTCTAGATCAGGATCGGGAATCGGCGCATGATTTGTTCCCATTTTTAAATTTGAAAAAATTTTTACTTTGAAAGTGAATGACAGTTTGTGTCAAACCTATTCTAACCGTATCTTGAATGTTCATAGATCTGGTTGGTGTCTGTATATTCCTGGTGGTTTCTGAGATTAAAGTGTCCCAAATTTGTCATAATTAAATCATGATTAAATTGTCATTCCCTATCTCTTACAATGTCCCCATAATTTTGTACCCCAGAATAAATCATAGAAAGTGGGCATAGATCCTTCGCCGATTCTCCCTACTGTAGACAATGTGCAGAAAAAGTTTCGTCGTAGAATTTTGATTTTGTTTCATCAAATAATCAATTGCCAATTTTAGGACTCATATTGGAGTTTATTGTTGTTGTGTTAATGTTTACTCAGTGGTGTTTTTCAACTTGCAAACTGTAATACCGTCTATGGGTAGACTGTAATGTCCATCAATGACATTCTCGCACTGATACAGCCAATTTAACTCAGAATTGCAAACAGCAGTTGCACCATTTTGTCTCCAGGCTATGTTGTTGGTTGTTTCTGAAATAAGAAGAGGAAACGCTATGTTTTTAAAATGTAAATCGACCAGTTTCCATCGTTTCTCAACGTTACTTATTGTCCCTTTTGCAGTGTTTATTTGTAAGAAAATACTCGGAGTCAACTATGCGACACAATTCAATATATATAAGCTTTCTCAAGCGTACATGTATACCCAATGTGCCGCTCGGTGTGTCGTATGCTGCAAATGGCCAAAAAAATTATAGCATTTCGAAGGTGGGGTTGTCTTGTTTGAAATGTAGAGTCAATGGCAGATCCAGGAATTCCCGTTCGGGGGTGCCCAGCCCTTTGGTGGAGCGCAAACCCTATTTTTGCCCAAAATGCGGCCAAAAAAAAAAAAAAACTGTATGAAAATGAAAAAAAAATCTAGCCCCCAACGGCGCTCCTCTAGCGCCCCCTCCACCACCCCTCATCCGCCAATGCGAGTTAAGAAATTTACCGACGCAGTAGACTTGTATTTCTGTGAAGCCGTGTTGAGTGCCGCGGTAGAAGGAGAAGCCGGTCACCGTGGTGTACGTCGTTGCTGTAGCCGTCAGATTTGTGATGTCATCCCAAAGAAGATCGTCTGTCATACGGTCGGGCAACGTAGCCTAAACAGTGAAGTTCTGTTGATCAAAATGCTCGGAAATACACCAGCAATGTAATTCAGTTGGGAAATAATTAAAATTCATACTACATTGTTGTTTAAGTGGAATGTTCATCACAAAGTTCTGTTGCTCCCAAATCATTTGCAAATCTTGAGGTAATATCTATTTTGATAGCTGAACAAAATATCCTTTTGTTCTTTTGACGCGAACAACAACAACAACAACAATGTGTGAACATCTAATAAAGTTTCAACTTACAGTTTGAACACTTCCGTCCGAAAATGTAATCCTCACATTCTGAATAAGCTGGCCGTGGTCGTACACCTGCATGAGTCTGATTCTGTTCACGGTGTAGGCTTTTCTGAATGTTATCTGAAAACAATAGAAATAGAAAAGAGTGGGCAATGGAAATTCCCTTCGTGCTTCGCGTTGTTGTTAGCAAAGTGCGAAATACTATTGCTCACAAAAATTAAATACAAATTAGGAGCCGGATTTCACAAACGTTTCAAGGTTTTCTCAAGAACTTCACAGTAATGAAAGATCTTGAGGCCGTAAGAATTAATCCACTGATGAATTTCTTCACTGGATATAGTTAAATGAGTAATTTTAGCCCTTACTGTTAACCAAACATCCCCGGCAGTGTTGGCTGCAACCCAATCTATTCTGCTGGCCAGTCGTCCATCTATGGCATATTCGCAGGCATAGTTCTCGTTGAACTGTGATATGTTCAAACACTGTCCACCCCTGTCTGAGGCCGCTACATTGATCAGGAACCCTGTCAAAAATATGTACCTTCTGGTAAGAAATTCAATAGGTGTAAGTTAAGGTTTACTTACATGTATATTTTTGACATCACTGAAACTTTCTGTAGACTTTGAGAATCTAAGGCTACAGTTACATTAGGCGATTTCATCCCGATTATCGGAGGAATTTATATGTAAAAACTATGTAAATGTCAACGATAATCGACCTAAACCTGAGAGTCGTTTGTCGTTACCTTCGCCATCAGGGAATAGTTCATCCACGTCCCACATCACTTCTCCTGCTGGAACTGCAAAAGTAAATTTATAATGTTAATATGTCTTAGCTGAGTTTAAGTGAAGGAACTTCTAATACGAAAGACAACTCTTCGAATAATCGAGATAGAAATATTGTTACGAAAGTGTTAACGGGGGTGGCTAGCAAAAGGTTTTCAAAACTTTTGAAAGGAGCTGAATTTTTAAGTGGTAGAGTAATTTCATGCATTTGGATTTTAATGAAGTCAAGATAACCTGATATGTATTCAGCTAGTTGTTTGAAGGCTCCGACATCATCGTCGTTGTGCAGTCGATGGACCCTGCCCGCCGCTCCGCCGTACATACACATCGCCCTCGCCTCCTCTGACGTCGCGTTCTTCATGACCGGTCGGTAACAGTGTTGGTTGGAGCCTGCGTAGCCGCATGGACAACGTAAACCGTCGTTTCCTACAAGAAATTATTATTTTATTACGATGTCATATTTGTACATCGACTGAAGACTTCGTATTTATTTGCATAGCTTTCCTTTATTCATTTCGCGATATGTCCCAACGATGATGAAATCATCCCAGGTCCAAAATAAATAAAGGTACCAGTAGCCCCAACTTCTGGCTGCCGTCAGGACAAAAATTTGAATGAAAATGTAAAATGTAGGACTTTTTCCGCCGTCTCACAGTCCTGGCAACCCCTGACGTTCCCTCCCTGCTAGTCTTTTTATTTGTTATTCGTACAGTACCTTTCCCAAGCTTAACAATCTGGATAGTCGGAGCATCCTTCATGTTGGTGTACGGCTCCACGTTATCCAAGCGTGTCTGGTCGAACATGTAGCAGATGTTCAAATCTCCATCAAAGTGAAATGCCAGGCATTTGTGTCTGATACACTTCACTTTGCAGTGTAGTTCTGATCGACTGGTGACGCTTTTAGCCCTGTCCAAACTGACATCGCACGTTACACTGTGTGTGCTTAAGTCAAAATTGCTAAATGATGCGGCCTTGATTCTTAAACACTGCAACGCAAACGAGCACAAGGCACAAAATAAAATTTGGTGAAACTTCTTCATTTAATCTGTCCCAATGATATATCGGCTATTAAAAGATTTGTCTTGCTGCTTTGCTACTAGCAAAATGAGCTGAATAATAACTATACTAATAGATTTTGAACCAAAATATTGAATACTTATATTTGTCTGCAGTTTCTTTGGCACTTTATGTTTATTTGCCGTAGCATTATTCAATAATTATATATGAGTTGATATAGAAGAGTGGATGCAAAGGATCGAATATATAATATTGTATTTCATAATGCTGAAATTGACTGTCGCCGAACACATGGGGTATTGTCGTTATAACCTGTTTAATATTTCTGATGCTGATCAATTGTGCAATTAGTTTTATCTTACAGACACGGAATAATATTTATAATGATTCTAAACCTATTGATGTTATTATCGATGATATGGGATCTTTTAGTTCTGTAGTTTCATGTTTGTATCTTTATTGACAATAGCTTTATTATGTTTATCCGATATGTTTTAAGCAACATCTGAGTTATTCTGTTCTTAGGGATGACAGGTTTTTAAAATGTGTAAAACGTACAATGTGTTATTTTGAAATATACATTTGTCTAAATTTGTGGTACTAATTTTGCTGCATTTGAGTTTATTTGTTGTACGTATTCCAGATCCATTTTCAAGTTAAGACATAAATCTCATAACAAATTTGACACAATTTAACCTGTTATCCTTAAAACAAGGAATAACGATTATGATTAAATATGTCAAAAGCATAAATTATCATAAACTTTTTATGTTTCCGAATTGATCAATGTTTTAAGTTACTATGTGGACAGAATACTTGACAAAATACTTAACAGTCGCATTTTTTACTGCTGGAATTCCTTCAGAAATCCATAATTAAAACACTTTAAAAGTTTACTTTTTATGATCTTTGTCACACCCTTTTGACATTTCGCATTTACACAGCTACGAATCATAATGAATAAAAAGATGCTTCCATATGAATAAAGAGACGACGCTTTAATGTTGCAACCTCGAATGAAATTTGAGCTCCTAAAATAATGTTACAAGTACAAGAAACGTTTATAAACTCAATCTTTTTGTGCTGTAGGATCTCAAGCAGAGGTTTCGAAATATCAGCAAAGATGCTCCATGACACATAGATGATGTTTTGCCATGAAACCTACACATTAGGGTTTGGCACCGTGACCTTTTTGCCACACCGGTGCACCATGAAGTATTAAACCGGTGCACCGGTGCAAACTGTCAACATAAAGTAGTTGCCAAGATACATGGTAAATAAATAATGAAGGATGAAACAATGCATTTTAGAACATTGGTTTATAAGCCTCAAAAATGTTTTTTAATGTCATAAGTGCAACATGTTTAAGCATCAGATACAGTTTTTAGCAAAAATCACAGTGAAAAGTATAATCA